>CAMZMU010000107.1:30189288-30303296 GCA_947311845.1 Poa pratensis | reverse complement strand
ACAAGTATTTTCTGCTACACAACAGTATGGAGACAAGTTAACCATCCTCGCTATTTTCCTAGATCAATATCAGTACCAAATGTACCCTAGATCACTAGATCAGTACAAAATGTACAGCATCCTCCTCTGATATTTTCTGCTATACAAGTATACAACACAAAATCGAGCCAGCACCAAATCGAGGAATATATGCCCAAATCCAGGCCACCATCGGGCGCTACCGAGCCAGGCCACTACCGGACCGAGCCAAATCCAGGAAAATAGCCAGCACCGCATCCTCCTCTCTCCTCCGTCGGGCCGTCCCCATCTCCCCCAGCCCGCCGTCGCCGCCCTCCAGGCCGCCGCCTCCGCACAGGGCCGCTGCCGAAATCCAGGCCACCGCATCCTCCTCTCTCCTCCGTCGGGCGCTCCCATCTCCCTCCTCCATCCCGTGTCCCTCCAGGCCGCCGCCCACCCCGTCTCCCTCCAGCCCGCCGTCGCCGCCCTCCAGGCCGCCGCCGCTGCACAGGGCCGCGGCCGGAGCTCACCCCACCTCCCCCAACTCCTCTCTCCGCGATCTCCATGGCGCGCGCCGCCGCCGCCGGATCTGGCGAGCCGTGCGGTCGCCGCCCGACGTCCCCGCCTCCTCTAATCTCCTATCTACAGGCGGGAATGAAAAAAGGAGCGACAGAGAGGGAGCTTTACCGGAGGGGAGCGGCCGCTGGCGAGCTCGACGGGGTTTCCGACGAAGGCGGGAGCAGAGCGGGAGCCTCGCTTGCGTCTTTCACGAGCGTGGACGAGGCGTGTTTACTTCCACGTCCAGTACCGTCGTGGATGGACGTGTATAGCTTCCACGCCTGGATACACGATCCACTGGAAGCGTTTTTTGGCTTCGCGTGGTGTATATTTAGCATCCACGCCCGTTTAGAGGAGCCACTAGAGATGCCTTAGGGTTTGTTTGGTTTGGTAGCCCGTATGAACCCCGATATTCCCACTTCATTCGCTTTTGGTTGTTTGGTTCAGACGAAAACACGCTCTCAGCCATGCCCGGTTGTGAAGCTGAAATCGAGCTTCACAACTCAGCCAGGCCGAGTTCATCCCGAAAAATGCTCCGCGCATGCGATTCACCCCGTAGGGGTCACCAGCTCACCGCTCCGCACCCTAAAGCCCCGTCCGATGCACCACGCAGCCCATCTCTCCATCGCTCCCGTCAACTGCCCTGCCCCCGCCCAGCTCTCCATGCCTGCCCCTCCCCCGAGCTCCTCACCGGCAACCGAGCAGGCAGAGGGCCACGCCGCCTCTCCCAGCCTTGTCCACCGCGCGCAGAGTAGGAGGGACGTGGCCTCCCGACGGCGGTGCGTGGAAGAGAAGGAGCTCGTCTCACCGCGGGAATATCTGTGTGCAGCGGCTCCTCTCACCGGCGGCGGCTCCTCTCGCCAGCAACGGTGCCGAAGGCCGAGCCCAACGCTTCCGGGGACCTGATTGCTTTTTAGTTTTCTATTCAGGGACTTGATTGCTTTTATTTTTCTATTCAGGTACCCGATTGCTTTTAGTTTTTCAACTTAGCACAACTTAGCTCATACAAGACACCGAACAAGATCGCAACTCATCACAGCTTAGCTCATATAAGGTACGAACACCACACAGTGAAACACATTGGTATGTAGTCTGTATAGCTAGACTCACCTTGTATGAGATAAGATAGACCATACGCGCTACAAAACACCCTTAGTGTCTGGTTGGGCTCATACATGGTTTAGGCTTGAGGCCAAGTTTTGCACTTTGTTAGGTTGGCTGCATTGCATTGTTTCTATTGTTTGGTGAGCTATAAACTTGCTTTGAAAGTGATTATATGCACTACACTCTACAGAGATGTTTGGTTGTGTGGAGAACTTGTGGTGTGCTCACTCCCCTATAAAATTGGTGATCTTTCCACCTCTTTTGCAACATAAGAGCATCTCCACCGGCGCGCCCAATAGAGCGCCCGACAACGGTGCCGGACAAGTGCTATTGGGCGCGCCAGCACGCGTTGCCGCCTATCGGGAGCGGCCGCCACCGGTCATTCCCAATAGGTTTTTTGAGAAAAAAAATTAAAACTCGAATATGGACGAACCAACGATATTTCATTGAATTTTGAAAGATAACAAACTTAAACGAAATTTGACAAACGACATTTAACAAACTTAAACAAAATTTAACTAAATTTAAACTAAACCCTAAACCCCACTACACGACAGCATCGTGGAAGACGACTCTCCGGCGGCGGCATGTCTTGCATGCCTCAATGATCTCCGGTCGTCGAGTAGGAAGTGTCATCTGTTGGCGCCGCCGCTGAGGCTTCTAGTTTCGCCGGCGTCGGTTGCGGCCTTGAGGAACTTCTCTGGGTCGCCGTCATTGCCGAGTGTGGTGGGGTTTGATCTAGCGGCGGCGGAAGGAGGCCTCGATGGAGGCCTGCATTCCCTGCCGCTCCGGCTCTAGCCAGTCACCGTCCTCCGGCTCCTCCGCCGGTGCCAGTGCCGGTGGTGGGGCAGGTTCCTGTGCCCCCTCCTCCGGTGCCCGTGACGTTTTTTCCCGCCGACAAGGGGAGGTCGGGCGATGAGTGGGCCCACTCATCGTCGGAGTGGAACCACTCCGGCGGTGGCTCCCGCATGCCTCTGTGGAGGAAGATGCAACCGCGGCGCGCCTCGAACTCCGTGTCTATCACGGGGTCCTAGTGCGGCGACACAATGTAGTAGAAGGGGTCGACGCGCTGATCCCACGGCAGGTCCCTCCACTGCCGCATGATGTACTCGAGGCGGGCCTTGCCGTTGAGCGGTGGCGCGACCGGCACCTTGACGGCGTTCAGCACCCATCCCGGTGGGAGCAGAAAGCCGTCTGGGACCGGTATGTTGTGGCGGCGGTAGTCCTCCACCTCCAAGGCCGATAGCGTCGTCGGAGGAACCATCGCGCAAGAAGAGCTGGCCGCGCCTGCAAGGAACCCATAGGACGACACAGCGTATGACGGTGGCGCTCGGGACAAGCTGCCCTGCTCGGGGCGGCGGCGCACGAAGGCCTCCGCCTCGCGCTGCTCCTCGCAGTGGCGCCTCTTTTGGAGCTCCTAGGCCGCGTTCCACTCCTCCTCCTCGCACCGCATCTCGAGGGAAAACGCCTGGTCCATCATCCGCTCCTTGTTGAGGAGGCGTTGTTGCTCGTCGTGCTCGTGGTGGCGCTCGGGGGTCATGTTGGCACGCTCGCGCGAGCACGACGCTCCGCGGCCATCTACTGGCGGCGAGCAACCTCCTTTGCGCTCTGCTCCGGTCGCGGCTTGCGGATGCCTGTCATGGTGGGTAGGTTTTGGTGGGAGCGGCTAGGTGAAGTGTTGTGTGGAGAGGAGAGGCATGTCGGGCGTCGTTTTAAAGCCGGCAGGGAGGCCGGTGGCCGCATTAACGCCGCCACCGGTTCGTCTGCCACGCGCATTGACGACGACGCGTGCGCGCCACTGCCGGAGCTTCCAGTGCTGCGTTCGACACGTCCCGTCGTCTGCGCCCGTCTGGGGAGCCGTTGCGTCATTAAAACAGGCATACATGCCACAATAAATCCGCGTGCGGCCGTTGTGTCGCTGACGAGTCGGTCCCGCGCGTCAGGATCCGGCGTGGCTGCGTTGCCGCGGGTTGCCGGCGCGCCCCTTGTCTCCCTAGAATCAGGGCGCGAAGCGGTGTTGCCGGACGCTTTATTGGGGCGTACCGACAACTTTGGGCCTATTGGGCTCGCCGCTGGGGGAGTTTTGGTGCTTGCGCGCCTAATAACCTATTGGGAGCGCTATTGGACGCGTCGATGGAGATGCTCTAATATCACGCATCAGCCACAACTAACATACTACTTAATCAGATTCATTAGCACCTACATAATTACGTCACATGGTAACGCATAACTGCATAGTTAAGCAACATTGTGCAATCACCATCATGTGCTCACACACACTGACAAAATATGTTTTTGGGCATCATAATCCATGGACAACAGGGCGTCCCATACCCTTTATCAAAATGCAGCACCATCAGTTTTCATCACATCGGTCTATACATAGTACTAAGTCACTTACAACGTTGGAGTTAGATGTGGTAAGGACAACTATACGCCTTAGCCATGGAGGTGGCGCTCTTATAGATCGTCAGCTTGAAGCCAGTGACATCAGTTTGAAGACGTCGTCGTCGTGTTCTCCAAATCTAACTTGAGCATGATGTTAGGACAGTTTCTTCCGCGCACCATCTCGCCGCCGTGCTTGGCCACCTGCACCCACTCGGCTCACTAATGGCAGGCTGACACCGGCATGCAACGCGGGAGCGGGATTTGGAACCGGTCCTTCAAGACCACGTGGAAAGACATGGGGATGACGAGCACGTGGAGATCATCCATGTCCAGCTGGATGCAGAATCGGCGTGGCATCGGTGCTTGACAATTGACATTAGTAGTATTTTTTTTAACATAGGTTGTTGTGAAATTTTCAGCTCTACATAATATCTTGAGTATATGAGATCCTGGTGTCTTGAGCATTCGAAACACCATGGGTTCTTATTTTTCTAGCTTGATTGCACCCTATGGTTTAGCACCATGAATAATTTTCTTGGATGTTATACTGCTAGTCCATGCATAAGTTATTGTGATCTTTAGCCTTTTTTTCCTTTGTTGGATGCTATACTCCCATGGGTAACACCCTTAGATCTACATAATTAAATAAAAAAATTCTCACAATTTTTGCAGATATCTCTGTCTTGTTTTGATCTGAAACTGAAGGATGAATATTTTACGGGTTTGTCTCCAAGGATCGTTTGACAATTTGTGGTGTTTGTTATTGGATTCATGGATGGATTTGTCAAATGTGCTTGACCATGTTCTGGCATTTTTATGTCTCGGTGCTTTTGTTAGAGGTTCAATACATTCATTACACTGTATGCCTTAGTCTAATTTTTCAGCACATGCACCGCACATACACGATTGCTAGTATCGATTAAAAAGGTTACTTTATTAAAAGTATGTTCTACATAGGATTGAAAATAACTAGATAATTTACACTCCATGATAAACTGACACGGCCATTGGATAGTCCTCAACAATGGATTTCAAACAACATGGAGCCATGTGAGCTCACCACCGTTGAGATATCCCCCTTCATTAGACTCCGGCTCTTGCCGGTCCAGACTTCAGTGCAACTGCACAAATGTTTCCTTGACAACTTTCTCCCCACACCCTTCTCTAGATCTGGCACTCTTGCAGAAATCTTCCTGCTTGTAGTATCGAGGTTGAAGAAGGCGACGTAGATCTCTCCTGCTCCGTGGAAGATGAAGAATTAACGCACAGACAAGAGATGCTTATTCGCCATGCTTGAAATGGCAAAGAAGCGTGCTTATCTAAAAATACCTTTGTTTCCGGTTGCGATCCATGCTCGTGCTCCAGCTGTTTTACCTTCTGTTGCATAAAAGAAGAGCGTTACTTAAGTAAAATAATGTGATTCGTTTGCGAGAAATTAATAGGTAGTATCTTATACCTCCGTCTTTACTGGACTGCATTGTAGCACACAATCCTGAGTAGCTGCTTGCAAGGTGTCCATTCTCTGTTAGCTCCCAGACCTGTAGTTTTTGTTGGTAAAATATAATGAATCAAAGCATAATTCACTTTCAAACTTAAATCAACAAGTCCCCATCATTTGGTTATCACGACAACTTATAGCCAAACGGTCAAAGCAACTTCATGACTAAAATAGTTACAAAAATCATGACAAAATATGATCCACCAAACACTTTGCAATTCAGCCTCACTCAATATGGATCCCATTCCCATTTGTCTTATTCGATACCACTGCGTGCGCTTAACTTACCTGCTTTGCATGCCTTTCACAGCTTGAGAACATTGGAGTCCGACTCACTAAGCCTATTTGCCATGGACTGGCAGATGCATCCAAGCAACCGTCTTCAATGTCAATACCTACTAGATGAAACTTTGCTTGGTCTTCCTCAGTGCTCAGGGTAACTCCTCCCCTGAATAATGTAAGATGTGTGAACATACAATTAGATATGTGGGTACTACTTTCTTTCATGAATTGTTTCATTGCAAGGCACTTACGATGTTGGGAGAAATTTTGCTTTGGATATGCAAAATAAGCCATTGCTGTTTTGGATTCCATAGCTTCTGCATATATGACCTTTTGAGAAACTGCGCCATCCACCGGAGCTCTCATCGCTGCAGGAACTGAGACCAAGAACCATTCTATCATTGTTTGCCAGGTCTGCAAGATAGCTAGAGTTCGAATCACCGAGTTGTTCTCTGGGTTTTGAAGTCCTTTCACTGTGAATATAACCAAACTGAAAAATATCCATACGTTAGCTTGTTGGTCATCATATGTTGCAGCAAGAATCACTAGTTAATATTTAGTTTACCTCCATGTTGTTTTTACTATGTTGATTTATCTTCAGTAGAGTAGGATGGGTAATTAGATTGAATGTATCATCATCAAGATGCCTCAAGTCCCCTCCATACATGAGAGGAGACTTAGCCATTGACCAAAGTACCATCTGCAAGGTCATGACAGTTGCAAAACACATGGTCAAATTAATTAAGGATTTCAGACTTCCAATTGTACCATATATCATGAAGTATAAACCTGTGTTCTTTGTTCGTCAAATGTCAGGTTGGTGCTTCTATGAGGCCCCTGATTGACACCTGTATGCAAGAAAGATCAAAATTATTCCAGTGATTACTTGTTATGGTCCACACATCTTACATTATTTTACCGAAGACTAGGAAAATAGGCGGGTTCAGGAACCCAAAGGAATTTGCATGAAATGGGATTGAGGTGTTCATTTAACCAAATTTATCACATAGGTCATGGTATGAATCATCACCTGCATCAGTAAGCCTGCCAAATGGAAGCATGTCTAAGTCTGGCCAAGATCTTCCTTGCAATCCAGCGGCGCCTATCTTGTTAGTAGCAGCAAACGACCTATGTATTATGTGCACATATATATAAGCTGATTTTTACTAGGAAAATAAGGATCAGATATATAGTACTTTTACCTTGCGACATCGAAATGAGGACGAACATCTCTCCAGTTGTCCCAATCATCCCCTGTTATCCTATACATGTCAACATGCTGAGTGATGTTCTCAGCTAATGCTGGAGTGACTTTGGTTCCTGGTGAGATGGACAAGACGACAGGTCGCTCAAGCTCTTTTAGGATCTGCAATTTATGTAGTGTACTTCATGATTAAGACGGATCACCAATTTTGCCTCTGATTCTAGAATATATGGTTACATACCTCTGAAACAGCCACAATCTCTTTCGGGCTGTAATCTGTGCCAAAGATGCAATCTACTTTCACTGAAAACAAAAGAGGTTGGGGTGTATTATTTGCTGAGATTTCAGCTATAGCATAAAGGACAATAATCTGCTTATGGAATACAGGAATGATGTAACAATAAAATTAAGTTTCATTTCACAGCCGGCCTACCAAAATCGACACCCCAATCAGCATATTGTCGGTAAAGTGACCTTAGGAATGCTTTTCCAGCTCCCACATCTGTGTTTACACTCATGAATCCATTTGACATCCACGCACAAGTTCTGTGGGTAAGGCCTATATCACGCGCGGTCCATTGTCGGCCGTCCTCTATGTAGGCTTTTCCCTGAAAAGAGACCGCAAGTTTCAAAAATGCACTGCAATTTTCTTCCTATTCAAGTTGAAAATGTAAAGGAAAACACTACACAAGCATTCCAATGTTGATATGAAACAGAGATTGGTCATTAACAAAAAGTAAAGCCAAAATGTCAGTACCGTGCCGATGTCAAGGATGGGCGTGCTGGAGTTGACCGCCTGCGTGCTGACCCCATTCATCAAATGTATGCCAAATTTCAAGCCCATCGCATGGACCTTATCTGCGATCTGCTTAAACCCTTTGCCATCTTTCGACGACGGGAACCTTTTGGGGTCAGGAAATGGACGTCCCCATTGATCGATGTTGTCGAAACCGTACGAATCTTTTCCTGAGCCGTTGACGTTCTTCCGGTACCACAGGAAGTCTATGACCGCGTACTGCATTTCCCAGAGAAATATGTGCATGTGTTATGGACTTTTTACGTATTGTTCATTTAGTTTGTGTTGTTGAACTGAACTATAGCCCAAATGAATCGATCGTCACCTGGTATCCATGCGGGAGAAGCTTGTCCGCCATGATCTGCGCGTTGTGCAGGAAGGCGGCCTCGTCGATGGTCCACGAGAACGAATCATAGGAGTTCCAACCTCTCGGTGGAACCATGGTAAGTTGGCCATCTTCTGCGTCGCAACAACTAGCCCTGAAATCAGCGTACGTGACAACACAAAGGGATGCAAAATTAAATCTGGAAAAAAAGGAATTAGATGCTTGAATAGATAGCTAGCCAGTGGCGGAGCTTGGGCCGAAAATCTGGGGGGGCGATGGGCTTCTGGGGGGCGATGGGCTGCTGGGGGGGGGGGGGGGGGAGAATGGGCCAAATCCTTATAGATATTAAGCTGAATCTACATGGGCTGTACATGGGCTGGGGGGCGACCGCCCCATTCGCCCCCATTAAGCTCCGCCACTGTAGCTAGCCACATTGTATCGGTTTAGACGTTGGGCTTTATTTATAAAGCGGGGCGAAAGGCTATTTCGAGAATACATAACTAGTTGCATAAATCATATCCAGTCATTGGTTCAGCAGACAACAATAGACTTCAAAAACTGAAACTTGAATCTTTTATGGGGTACGTTGGTCTACATAGTCTGATTGATCAGTTGCCTCCCGTTCACTAGTTGAAATCCACCATGGCAATGTTGTGGAGGTCTTTCCGTCCGTCAGGCCAGCGCCCCTATGAGGAAGTGCGCGGCGCATGGAGGTGGCCATGCTGATCGGAGTCGCGCACGGCGCGAGGAATGGTGACCAATACTAAGGCGGAATGATGAATTGATGATCAACAAAAACAAACCAACCATATCGGAGAAGAAAAGACGTTGACATATCCGTGATCCAGCCAACGTCCTTTTCTAGACACTCTCTAGAGATGGAGGAAGACTTTCAAGCCCTATCATAATCTCTGGAAAGGAAACTTCAAGAGCTTCTGATAAACAAATTAAAATGGTGTTTCTGCTGCGGTTTGCAGGTGTGCAGATAACTTATGATCATTCAGGATCTGTTTTTCTTTTTTCTTGCCACTTACGGAAATGGAAGTGTGTAAAAGGCTAAGAGCAGTACAATCCCATTTCCCCATCTTATTTTCTCTAGGAGGGTACTGATCCGGAATTATTGTGCTAAATTAATCATATGCTTGAACGGAATTGAGAGATTTGAAGAAGCACACTATAATCTTAGAACAACTAGACAATCAGACGCTCAATGGGAAATCTCGAATCAACCAATGTTAACCAAAACGTGCGTACTGGAACCCAAACAGAAAAGAAGCAATTTCATCTGAAAAGACGCTAGTGGGCGATTAACACTCCGATGCGGTGAATTGATGCACCGTTCTAATGCATCGAGCCTAAGGAGTGAGAAGAGAGCGGCACTTACCAGAGGCAGAGGAAGAGGACGAGCGCGAGGGGGAGGAGATGACGATGCCGTGGCGACGGAGAAGCTGGAGCTTGCAGTTGATCCATCATAACCTTACCCCGAGGTGACGGGTGAGCTGAGCGCAGTGGAGTGGAGTGGAGAGTGGAGAGTGGAGACACGGCAGATGCTCTGATCTGATGGTGACGGACGAGGACGAGCGATGATTGATGTAGTGGAAGTTGGGAGTTGGGACTCCTCTTGTGGTGGATCAGGTCAGGTCAAGCCTATCCATGCAATGCATGCAAGGTACGCAACAACACTCACTCACGGTTGACTAGGGATCTCCAGTTGAGTTAGTTGTGTAGTGCGTGTTGTATCTCCAGTTGAATACAATGTGTTGTTCAGAGTTCCCGGACTGCTAGGAGATCTAGCAGCAAGTACGTACCCATGCGTTCGCACTTGGCACTTGGTAGAGTCCAGTGTCCACAGATTAGTGTCTACCAGATTCTAGAAAACGCCCCGATCCTTATAATAATCGCCGGTTTTAAGTACCGGGACGAAAAACAACCCGCCCAGGTATCCGAGAACGGACCGGTCGGGAATTTTTTAAAGCGGGAATGGGAAATTCGACCCGAGTGCCTCATATGTTCAGTTTTCAGCGCCTCCTATTCACTTTCCCCAATCCCTCTGAAATTTTGGCGGGTCGAAACTTTCAGCTCGCACCTTCCATTCCGCCGCCGCTGCACCCCCCCACCCCCGCGCTGATTTCCGACGCCCCCGGCCACGCCGCGCCATCGAATAGCTTCCCCGCCGGTATTTCACCCTTTTTAGAGCTCGCAGGTGTGGCTTCTCCCTTCCGCCCCATCTTGACTGGAGCCGCCGCCATGGATCCATCGCGGAGGTCGACGCGAGGCCCCATTGCGGTCGGAAGGGGCCTCTCTAGGCTTATTTGAGGCACAGTTTCGCCGTCGCAGCCGCCTTACCCGCGTCCGTGGGAAAAAAGATGCAATGGATTTGGTTCCGCCCATCGGCGGGGAAGAAAGCACGTTCTCTATCCTGCTCACTTATACGATAAGAAATCGCTCCAAAATATCACAAGGACATGTTTGATTTTGTGATAGTTGAAGGTGAGAGGGATTAGATTTGGAGTTTTTCTATGACAATGTTGATAGCCTAGTAGGAACCCGGATATGACCAACCATTTCTTGAGACTTACTGGCAGATTGACAATAAGGAAACACACACCCAGCTTCGTTCTGATCTCATGAGCATCTATACAGTTGTATGGGAAGTAGTCTCCCATTTTATTTATTTGATCTCATTTGTATCATGTGTAATTTGAACTATTCTTTCTATTCTTTCTATTCCGGACCATTCATTCTTATTTAATTATTAGGAATTGGACATTTGTTGTAATACGAATTATTGTTGTATTGTGTAATGCTAAAATATTATTATATTTGATTTGTATTGCTATTGTGGCGAGAATTCACTGTCTGAAGTCATAAATTTAAACTAAATTCCGAAAATAGTTTTTGGGTACCGCGCTTTCGGACGAAACAACTTGTACCGATCTGTTCCGTCCGAGCACGCGGGGTACCTTTTTTTTTTTGAAAGATCACAAGCCCTTAATCATCATAAGCAAGAGTTATAGGCATGTTCAAACCACTCGGTGGAGTGGTTCTAAAAACCACACATGTCTACCCACCGGCAAGGATGAAGCAAACATTGCCAATCTGTGAACTTCTCCATTGGACTCACTCTTCTCATGGTTGAAAGAGGTATTGCCACGCTGGTCGCTCCTGTCTCTGATCTCTGACAAGATGCTCCCAAAAGGGCCACAACGATCACCATGCAAGCCATTTACTACTTCCATGCAGTCTGAAGCGACATGTATTGGACCAAGGAGTAGATCAGCCGCCACATCCAACGCTTCCCTACACGCCAAGGCTTCCAATCTTCTTGGATGGGTGATCTCGTCGTAAAGAGTAGCAGATGCTCCTAAGAAGAGGCCTTCTCTTAGGGCCTGTACAATGGTCGATAAGACAGCTTTATCATACACTCGTTATGTAATCTAGATATGATAGAAAAACATGACGTACGATGATTATTTTTTAGTATTATCTTTAGTACCTAGTTATCCCTAAATTTACGGTGAGACATATTGTGCTAAGAGATTTCTCTCTCCTCCACCTCAGAAATCGTCCTACGTGGCAACGCTAACATATAAATCTAACACCGGCCACTCTCACCATGTTTCGCTCGAGAGCAGTGGACTTGTTCTGTGTGGGGAATGTGCTAGTGAGCCTCACAGGGCAACGAAACCAGCCCAAAGCCAGCAACCGGCTGAATCAGTTTCGGGTTCCCGTGCGACCCGGAGCCGGAAACAGAACCTAGGAATCAGTTTCGGCTGTTGCAGCTGATCTTCTCCTACACAACCTAAGAGTGGCGTCTGACTGTATCAATGCGGTGCGGAGCATCAAGGAAGATGGAATGGGATCATATGGTCACATTGTTCAAGAGATAAGGGCCAGATCGCAGGATTTTAACTCAGTGGATTTTGTCCACGAGCTAAGAATTGCAAACGTCGATGCACACAACCTGGCAAGGAGCTCTTTATACCTCAGTCTAGGCAGGCATGTGTGGTTCTCTTCACCACCCGAGGGTGTTTGTGTAACCTACTAGATTCGAACGGCGCGGCTCGCCGCGCGGCACTTGTAGTTTCTTTGAATTTTTTGCCCGTGGTTTCGACAATTTATACAGATTACTAAAAGGATGGTTTATATCCATATGTCTTTGATCACAAGTATATAGATTTGAAGGCATATTTGTTGGATCGTATGAAATCAACAATCAGCACATCATTAGAAATCGCGGCTTGCCGCGTGCCACCTATTGATTCTAAAAATATTTTGCCCGTGGTTCCCATGTATTGTACTCATTAGTAAGATTGTTAGTATCCAATGTATGAATATAGGCCGACGGTTACCACAACACAAAATCAAGAGAACCTGAAGAAACAGGTAAAGCATATAAAGAGAACGAACAAATCAGACAAATGGGTAAGGAGAGAAGCTTCCAGGGCAGCAATTTAGAAGTCCACATCATAATAACATAGCATACGATGATTGTATAGCGTCGCAATGAGGTCCACATAACACATACATATTAGTTCACCGATTGAAGGTAAAACAATGGAGACATGAACTCTACGCCTAATAAGGAGCTTGATGCAACCAATAACATGAACAAAAGGGGGAAAACCGGTCTTGGTAGCCTTAACAAAGAGACATCGGGCATAGGCGATGGTGGAGCGAAAATAACACTAACCATGGGTACCTGGAGGCAGGCAAGAAAAAAATCATAAATAGCTGAGAGTTAATTTGTGTAGTTTGGAACAATAGTAAGCACTATGGTTTCTAGAGGGTAACCTAAAATAGAATCAGTATTACATGTCACATCCAAAAATAGGAATCAGGAAGCATAGAAGTTTTTCTTTGGGCACTCAAGCGATAGTAGTGAATAACAAATGTAACTAATACATACATAGGAAAACGCCATACATCAATAAAAGGAAACCACACTAATAGGGAGGCATAGCTGATATGTCAGATGATGGTTGACAAAGTAACATAAACTGATAATATAAGTAGATGTTTCTTGATACTAAAAGAACCTTTCTTTCCAAACCTTACTCCGTAAATTCTAGAAAGAATAATTTATATATTCTGTCTAGTATGCAGGATCATGGTTGCATGCCATGTCGCGTGCATGACAACATGACACAAGAGCAAAATAAACAGACCCATAGCTATATCCCCACTAAGAGCATGATATACTTTGAAGGGACAATGGGTTTTAAGACATGCAAAAAGGTAATTTATCAAAGCTTTATCTAAAATATCAGAAATATGAGCATATAGAAAGGAGATAAATAGGTAAACATGTGTATTGATCTGACAATCAACATACCAAGAAATATGTACTAACAATCTAGACCTGAAAAATTGAGGTGATCTAGCAATCAGGTTGAGTTTTTTGTCTGATGGAAAGAAAAAAGGAATCAAGTAATTATCTCAATGGTGACCTCAAATCCATGGTCAGTTTGATTGGATAAAAATGAGCATAAATCTAAAGATACCGGTATGCAACCTGCACAATTAAGGGAAGATAGTCAGATCAAACACAAGAAAAAAGAACAGTTCCACATCCGTAGTGCAATTTTAAGCCACTGTCTATTGTAGATAGTATTTAGCAGTATCTAGATCCTGAATGTGATATGTCAAAACCTAAAGCAAGTTCAATATAGGTTGGATTCCATGGGGTATGGCATGAATAAGTAATTGACTATGTGCATGTGGCAACTCTCAAAAGAATGCCGGTTTTCATATGTAAAAAAATTCCTAGGACTCAAGTCGCACTTTTTATATCAATACTTTCAGGCCACAAATGATGCGCCCCTTCAGATCATAGCACCAATCAATGAGTCAAAATAATATATGAAGTTAATGTCAACATGTAAGCTATCTGTTATCCTGGTTGTTACTTACAATTATTTGTGAGTGCTTTAACAGAAGGGGCGCATCAATGATCTACTCAATAGCTAAGCTTTAACAAAAGCAACCATCATTCTTTGATTTACCGATACTCGAAAATTCACAGGTCATGGTGTTGATTACAAAACAAGAGCAGCAGTAAGAACTCCTGAACTCTTTGCACTTATGATCCAAACAGATACTAATGTTGGCATGGTAGATATGGCAGGAAAAATATAAGCATCTTCTAACAATCAGCATCATGCTAACATAACAATGCTCTCTTTTGAAGTGTCAGTAAATAGCTCACACTTCTTTAAGCATGTTATTAAGATTTATGTTTTCTTTCTCAGCTTGGTTATAACAATTAAAGAGCTTCTTTAGAAAGCCCTAAATATTATGATCTCTCTCTAAGGCTTAAATTACAGTTATGTACATTGCACTGCCAAAGCTTTAATTTTTAGTTTACATGGAAAAACGAAATGGTGTGTTCTGCCCATGACACACCGTGCCTATATAATACAAATTGGTATGATCTAAACAATATCCTATGGAGCAAGAAAATCCAAACCTTGCATTCCAAATAGCTATCTAGCATTGTTTTTTGCTTTTCCTCACTCTGTCGAGAAGGTAACACCTGCAACAAAATAAATGTACACATAAATGATAGGCTCAAATTCCAAACAAACCCAGTTTATGTTTTTGATCTATGCTCAACCAAAATACTTATAAATTCTAACAACGGAGAATTAAAGCTCTAGATAAATCCAATCGCTTGTGTATCACACACAAAAGAATAACAACAAACGATGCAAGACTAACCAAAACCAAAGCATGGCTTCGCATGAAAACATAAACCCATTTGCAAACTCTGATGCCATTAACAGTAATTAGTTAATTATCAAATAGGTAGTAAACAATGCCCAAATCATGGTAGATGATAAGGTACCGGACATGATGACACTGCATTAGAAATAGGTGGTATTTGACTTACCATATAACCTAAAAGACAAAAAAGAGTCATACATGCATGATCGGGTAGCGGAGAGGCCATCACTTTATTAGCAGGAGATCCAGAGCAACTCCAAATGTCAATATCTATACCTACCCACAAAAATAAGAGAATCATGTCCATTCTAAAATGCCTATTAGCATAATAAACTAAGGGATATAGTCCAGAGCAATAGATATGACCATATATAGAGAAGTGTACCAATGGTGGAAGAGGCAAAACTGAGTTGTTAAATGAAATACTGAGGACAAAGCCGGTGCGCCTAGGAGCCAGTGCTCTAATGTACTTACCCACGGCTTTGTTGGCCGAAGAAGGACGACTGGTTTGAGGAAAGTGTGATGACCCGTAAAATTCCATCATTCGCCGTGACCAAAAGAGTGCATCCAGTCATATGAGGATAAAAAGAGGTCAGTGCGATGAGTTGTATATGAGATAAACATGGTCCATGCTGTAAAAACCTGAATAACTAAATGATATATATACAATGAAAGAAAGATGGAAAAAGTTTAATGAGAATCAACTAATGAAACGACTCCAGGGAGAACAATACTCGTACTTCCGGACTCTTATGTATCATCAAGATTTATTCAGTGACTCTCTTGAGGTCAAATAGAGTGTTCCAGATATAAAACAACATACGGCAGCATCTTACCATTTCTCTTATATAAACCAACATACGGCGAATGTGCCGATGCAGTCCTTGTCCTCCACCAACTAAGGCCGATGCGCAAGGTAATTCTCCCGGTGCTTGTCAACCATAACATCATTCTGCAAGAATAATCAGACAAGAAACTGAATATATGTTGGGGAAGCAGCAACTAACCAGGCAGAAAACTAACTGAGCAACAGATAAACACATTAAAATATATGGGAACATAGGAAGAAGGTTAATTAAGATTAAGAAGATAACCAATTTGAGGAGATAGTGTTTGATCTGGTGCCAATATTTCTAGCGACTAAAAGCTCAATAGTCTCTATGAAAGCAACCACATCCACAAATTCTACGATAGGTAAAATACCTTGGCTGAGGACTAATTTACTGGAAAATACATTTCCAGTCATATGAACTTGAGACATACCATACATGAGATGCTGCAGCCGCATCTTTATTGTCCTTGATCATGTGCCAACACCACCTATTTAGTGACCAAGTGATTGCAGATGATCGTGTTTAGCCAAATGAAAAGATGGATCCACATATAGATTGATGAAGCACCAACTGTCCAATAGGCAGATTCCAACCAAAACCTACGCATTAATCTGAACAAATATGGTAAGCAATTAGGAATATGGAAACATCATGCGACGTTCATACATCAGAAAAAGGATTTCAATTAGAAAAAGGCTGAGCCAATTTGCACCAACACACTGATCCAAACACCAGTACATAAATCACATCTCGCACAAACGGAGGACAAAATCGATTACTTTGAGAGGTCACAACAAAAGTAAAAGAGTAAGGAAGCAAACAACTAAACACGAGATAACCAGACTGTACTTTGATTGGACTCAGTCAGGAAAATGAATGGTGGCCTTTAGAGATGTCAACTACTCATATTACATGCAGAAACTCTAAAATAATGTTTAAGCTAGAAGAAATCTGCACGAGCATATTATACCATTGGGGAAACAGAAGAGGCGCTTGAAGATCCCACCTGAGAGCAACCAAACAGAGGTCCAGGGAGCAAAAGGAAATGTAACCTGAAAGGAGCATGCACAGGAATCTCAACAATTAGGACATTTCTCGGTTATCGATTATCATATTTGGAAACTCACAAAATTAAAGCATTGTCCATCATAATCAGTGCACCGCACTATAGAACAATCAAAAGGAAGAGACTACATCTATATTGTAAAGCTCAGTTGTTTCAGGCACATGGATGCTATTTATTTAAGAGTAGAACACAACTGCAAGATGATCCACTCATATTAAGGTATAGAACAAACTAACATCATCGGAATATTTTACCAAAAACAAAAGCAGCAAGCTGCTCTTGCTCCATAAAATCAGGGAGGAAATCATACCTACAGGGTAGCCCGTAGAGCTTCTAGTCCAGCTCACACAAGTTCATCTTCACCGTCCTCCCGCTTTCCCCATCGCCAAGCTCGAGCGCGCAGCTACGCTCCTCCTCTCCCTCCTGCTGGGCGCTCGACAGGCGAAGCACAGTCCGAGAGGTGGTCAGGGGGCCACAACCAGAATTACATCTTGCAGCGTACATCCCATAATTTATCGCCATCCTCGAGGAGCACAATATCACAAGCTTACCAAATTTTACCTCAAACATATTGGGAAAACACATGTGGCAGTTTGAAGATGGCCAGCATAAGAGAACATATATAGTTCTAGTGACGTATGTGAGTAGCAAACACAAAATTTACTTAGTATATACTATGTGAATGCCAAGAAATATGAGTTAAACGTCCAATTAGTTAGCTTATTACAGTAAGCAATAAAGCACAAATAGTTGTAGGAGATCGTATAGATATATCATATATTGAGAGAGAGGGGTTCCATAAAGCACCAGCAGCTTATTGTCTATTTCATGCATGAAAAAAATGCCCAAACATAACTGATTTGTGGAAAGATTCAAGGAGAGAGCTGCAATAGTCAAAAGCTTGTTATACCTCACACCTTCCACTAAATCTTCAAGAGCATCCATTTTCCGACAAACTGCAACATTATTATTATTGTTGTCCCCATCTGGAGTTAAGCTCCTCTAACCTGCGTGCAAACCTTGCCGGTTTGCCTTGAATTTGTACATGCTGCTCAAAAGAAATTTCAGAGTAAATATATATACAATTATCTTGGCTGCAGCCATTGTTTGTCTCACTGAATCTTATAAAATCGTAAGCCGATTCATCAAGTCCTTGTCTAACATAACTAATTAGCAAGCTGGATGAATTAATAATATTAGATCAACCATAATTTCATATTGGACGAATTAATAATATTTGGATCAACACCAGGTGGAAATGGTGCATCGAATATTATGATGGATCGACGCTTGGGACTCAAATATTATATACAGTATGAAAAACAAAACATTTTAGCACGTCCAGCTAGGTCCTAGCAATCTAAGAAACTGCTCCTGCCTCTACCTCTATGCATGGCAACAAAGAACGTCTTGCAAAATAGCATTATTTGCACAGCAACCGCTACATCTAAGCATGACCACGTGATTGGGAAAATCTTATTTCTGCACTCACCTCAAACCAGTAGCACGTTGGATCCAACTGAAGAGCAGGTCACAGCCACAACTGTACAAAGAGAATAGTCACGGGAGATCAAATCCAAGAACGACGTGTACACAGGAAAAAGGGGGAGAAGGGGAAGATCCAACCACAGCCTACCTCAACCAGCGTCGGATCCACGCGACGCCATCACTCAACCCGGGACGAATCGGAGACATCGGAGGCGGCGACGAGGAGAAGTGCGAGATGGACCTCCGGATCCCTTCTCCGCCTACTTCAATCATGGTGCCCTGCTGCCATTCGCCTCTCCCTGCTTGAGCCATGGATAGATCAGGATATGGGGAGGATGACCACCTCCTCCTTCGTCCTTCCCAGCCCTGGCTCCGTGCTGCCCTTCGCCTCTCCCTGCTCGAGCCATGGACGAACTGCTGCTGATACGACAGAGAGGGAGGTAGAGAGCGCTCGCGTGGTGGCGGCGAGAAGGAGGAGAAAGGCCGCAGCGCGGTGGTGGCGGCCGGAGGTGAAGGGGATTGGGAGAGGGGCGCATGCGAGCGGGGATTGGTGTGCGCGGCGACTAGGGTTTTTCACCGCGGGAGCTGCTATTTATACTGTGCGCGGTGAAAAAACGGATGGCCAGGATCGCATGGAGATCCTTATCTACGGCCCAGAATGCCTAAACTCTGAGAAGCCCCATGTTTGGGGCAAGAATGTAGTCTTTAGATAACTCTGAATAAAGTAGTGGAGATATCTCAAAAAAAAAAAAGTACACCGACCGAGAGAGAGCAGCGAGTCAGCGACAGACAGACAGCAACTGCCCGACCGCACTCCTCTTCCACCTCCCGCCCACGCCCAGCCCAGATCTCCGGGACCTTCCTTCCTTCCTTCCAGAGAGCAGCCTCCACCTCCACCTCCACCTCCACTCGACGACCGACCGACATGGCCGCCTTCACCAAGCTCGAGGACTCCCCCATGTTCCGCAAGCAGGTGCCTACTCCCTTCTTCCCCCCTGCCCGCGAGAAGCCCTCGATCGGGGTCCTCTCACTCCTCCGGGTACCATTTCGCCTTTCCGTTGGCCTGGCGAGATCCCGTTTGGCTCCGCGTGGATGGTTTTGAGCTGTATTTGTAGTCCTGGTGATTGTGATGAGCTGGGGCGGATATGGGGATTCGGCACTGTATTCTTCCTGTCGCAAGATCTCGACTTGATCGCGTCGAAATGCGAGTGCTCTTTGAGTGGTCGGAGATTAGCTCGATGGGATTCTGTGTTGGATCGAGCCAAGGGAGTAGGTTGGCGCCGCATGTGTGGATCACATTGTGGTCTGGTAACCAGGTCGGACCTTGCATTTATGCCACCTTTTGGCTCTCGTGGTGCCAGATAGTGTTTATGTGGGAAGCTGGCGAGTACCTTTTTGTGTCTTCAACACAATGGTTAGATCATGTAATAAACTTGTGGGGTCAATGAATTGGGAGGCTTGCTGGCCATATACTTAGTATCTGGTAATTCAATCCGGGAGATTTGCTAGTTTTGGAATGTTTTATTTGAGCATATCCAAATAGCACTCTTACTGTTCACAGAAAAGTTCAATGTCACTATGTCGCTTAAAAGTTAAATTGGAAATGTAGAGAAAATTATATATGTGCAACTATAGAACTGTTTAATAAATGGAAGGCCACCGCAAAACCTGAAGTCATAAAAATACCACTGTAAAACAACAATTGCTATGTGTAAGCCACTTTACTTTTGCAAGAACACAAAGTGCTGCCGTCCTATAATATAACCTAGGCTGTGCTGGTGTTATTTAGTTGATTAGAAGTTAGAAACGCAAACAAATCGCTTGGTGCTCTGTGTGGTTTTCATTATGTGTAGACAGTACTTCTTTCCTACTATGGCCTGAGCCTCATTTTGTTACCATACTTTCACTAATAATACATAAGGCCTGCTACACTCAAATCTGGGTCATTTAATACTGGTGGGACATATAGATGTTTGCATGACTGCTCAGTCATCCAGGGACAAGCTGACTGCCCGCACGAAAATCACCATCTGTTTGTAACTTCGTAGCCATCCCCTTCGAAGTGCACGGGGCCAAAATGAGTGCGGAGTAAAGTAGAAGAACAAATGTGCACTTTTCCCTGGCGACATCGATGGTGATTCTATGAATTATTGAAATGTGTTGTTGGATCAGCATCACCAATTGACAGTGCGATATATTAATCTGACATATAGGCTTCATCTGTAAATCAAAATGCCCTTGATTACAGTTGTTTGGATTTATATGTATTCACTTACTAATTTCACTCCAGATTAAGTTGTAATTTAGGTGTGAAAGAAAAGTCTTTTCTCTAAATGCTATTTTGTAGACATACTGAGAATTTCACATAAATAGTAGCCATCTTGCATCAACACTCTGTGGACATTGGTCTCAATGTTTGAAAAGATGAATTGGAGCGCACAAACTTTCCTTCAACTTCTCTCTCATTTTTGCCCACAGAAGTTTCATTTTACTTAAGTTCAATCAAACATAAACATAACTTTAAGTTATTTCTGACTTATTTCTGTTGATCCATAGGTCAATTCCTTGGAACAACTAACCGATGAACTGAAACAACGGTGCTCAAATCTTCATAAAGGGTGTAAAAGATTCATGTACATTTCTCTCCTAACTCTTTTTCCATAACTGTAAATATCTTATGTGTAATGTAAAGCGGTGGCATCAAATGTTGCACAAAGGTACTGATTGGCATTGTAGAATAGAGGAACTATAGCAGCCTCTACTGCCTGTAAAAGTAACCACAATAATAATTATCTCCTTAAGTTCCTTCTTTTGTTCCGTTATTGATTTGCTGCTTCTAGCTATATTATTGTCGTGTTACATGTAATTATTATAGTTTTGATTATTTGTAGGATTAAAAGATTAATAAGAAACCTTATAGTCAAGGTTCTGCTTTATTACAGTTTCGCTAATAGCCTTAGTTTCAGGGGATCACTTGATGAAGGATATGCAGGAGATCTACTATTTGCCGACGCCCTAGAAGCATTTGGTGCTGGTCGAGATGACCCTGTTAGTGTTGCCATTGGAGGTTATTTGACAAATCCCTGACGTTTCTTTTGCTTACTTCTTGTTTTCTCATCTATATGTACGGAAGCCATTGAGTTTATCCTTCTCAATTTGTATATCTTGTGCCCCTTTTATTGTTATTGGTTGATGTTCCGTATACTCAAATTTCTTTTTTGTTTTGTCGGTAGTATACTCAATTTACTTAAACCACAGTTCCTGCAACAGTGGACATGATTGATACGATGCTATTTCACTGTAGTTAGTTTCAGCAAGTTTCCTCAATAAATGTGATTCCATGTAACTGTTCAGATTTGGGGGAAATCTCAAGTTCCAAATTCTGTATTATGTTGTAGGGCCTGTAATGTCCAAGTTCACTACTGCTTTTCGGGAGCTTGGAACATACAAGGAGCTCCTTCGTTCTCAGGTACTACCTATCATATAGCATTGACATGTACCATTTCGTTCCATTGGTAGTTCACTTCACCCACGGAAAAAAAGTTACTGGAAAATAATGTCGCTGCTACTATTTTCTGAGCTCGCACATACTGAACTTATCCCTGTGAGTAATGGCATGAGTTGTACCATTCCAGTTTGTAGCATTTACATCAGTTCTTTCCTTTTAATTTCATATTTGAACCTGCAGTCTGAAATTATGACAATTTGCCACGTGTAGTGCAATGTTTAGCATACTGAGGGGGTGTTTGGTTCGCAGCCACACTTTGCCAAGCGTAAGTTTGGCAGTTTAGTACCACACTTTAGAGTTTCCACGCTTATCCATATGGTCCACCTGTCATAGAGTGAACTTTTTGCCACACTTTGTGGCATCCAATTTCCCAGCCACACTTTTATGGCTGCCACACTTGCCAAACTTAGGCTTGGCAAAGTGTGGCTAGGAACCAACCCCCCCCGAGTATATTTACCATCTAAGAATGAGGTTAGTTAGTAAGTTTCTGTGCATGGAGCAGATTGAAAGCAGAGGTGGTCAAATGGTACATTTTTAACATAAGAGTGGGAATTTGCAAAACCACGAAAAATAAAGTTACAACCCAAGGATATCCCACTTTGTGAAGATTTTTACATCTTTAAGTTGCAAGAAATAGAACTGATTGGAAGGAAATGCCAAAAGGGTCTTTGAGTCAAACCTCTCTTCCATTGTGTTTATAATGTTATGTGTATTATTGCCATACTGTAGTGTAGGTTGTGTCTCTTGTAATATATGCCCTTTGGGCCTCATATTGATACAATAATCTCTGCTCTTATAGTCAGAAGTTCTCCATTCTTCTCTGAAATGCAGAAGTTATCTTATCGCATATGAATTTTTTATCAATGACTAAATTGTAGAATACCCCTGGTGGTAGTATGGTTGCAATGCAGATCAGCCGCTGCAGCTAACAGCTAAATAGTGAAGTTGACCACAGAATCATTCAAACACATCAGCATTTGTCATCAACTGTGGACCCTTAACTAGTGTGTAAGTTCCAAGGAATACCTTTGGAATGACAAATGTACATCAGTAGAAGTGCTAGGTTGTCTAAGTAGGCCTCTAGGGACTTCAGTCAGTTGACAAAAGCTTTTGGAAAGCGTTTTCATATACTTAGCATTGAATGCATGCATAGTGCATACGTCCACAACCTGAATTATGTGTTGAAAGAGGGTATTTTGTATTCGGTAACGAAGTCTCCGTTTGGGCTCACAAAGCCTTCATGGATTTCTGAAAAGCTGGCAAATTTCATTTTTCCATGGTGTATGGTGTGCTGTTTTTTAACTAGTAAAATAACATTACTATTTTACTTCTGACTATTTGTAACACTCGTATCACTCTGTTCCCTCAAACAGGTCGAGCATATGCTTAGTGAACGTTTGACGCAATTTATTAACGAGGATCTGCATGATGCAAAGGTGAACCCTCCCCCCTCCTTGCAACCAAAATATTATATTATTCTTCACACACCCACACTCACTCCCACACATAATGTGGCTAGCTAGCTAGTAGCTACTGTGCCTGTGTAGGTAGTAGGACGTAGCTCATATATCCTCTTTTTCATGCCTTAATAATTGCTCCTTGAGCCCAAACTTAAATAACTAAATAATTTGAAAATGGTTTTAAAACTAATTTCAATGCTTATACTTGATGCTCCCTTTACTGCACTTGCCCTACTGTCGTAACCGATTGTCCTGATTTTGATGCAGATAATTAACACATTGGTTAGGTTAATATTATGTGCTAACATTTGAGCCTATATATAGGATTGTCGACAGCGTTTGGATAAGGCCACAGTGGGCTATGATCAGGTAATGTCTTGACTTCTAGCTATGCCATACTTACTTTTCTTCTTTATTTCTTCCTGTTTGCATGTGGTGCACCATAAACAAAGCAGCATTTCGGCCCATTTCTAAACACCATGTTGCTTTAATATTTTATATTTATACAATATGTGCCCTATTTAATGTCCTATCTCTGTCTTGCTTGCAGGCACGTGAAAAATTCGTATCAGTGCGGAAAGGGACTAGAGCAGAAGTAGTGACGGGACTTGAAGAGGTAAATGATGACAACTTTTTCATAATCAAAATATAATTGCAGTGTGCATGCCGGTCCCCTAATCCCATGTTTACAGGATCTACACAATGGCAAATCAGCATTTGAAAGATCTCGCTTTAACTTAGTATGTATCAAGATTTTTTTTTCATCTAGCATTGTTATGTAAATCATATAACCATGCCAATGATCCTCCTGCAATGTAAGGAATTCAGGTTCACGCCCTTGCAAACATTGAAGCAAAGAAGAAGTACGAGTTCTTGGAATCAATAAGTGCAGTGATGGATGCCCATTTGAGATATTTTAAGCAGGCATGGATACTCTCTACAGTTTAAGCGATTATCATTGTTTTGTTGCTTTGAGACCTTCTTGATTTATCTTCTTTATTATAGGGATTTGAGCTACTGAGCCAAATGGAACCATTCATTCACCAGGTTCAGTAATTGCTCCTTTGACATATTGGTTTTAATCGATAAAATAATTTCTGATAACCGTTGTTACCGACTGAATGTGTTAACAGTAAAGTCTTAACGCAGGTTCTAACATATGCGCAACAATCAAAAGAAATGGCTATGAACGAGCAAGATAAACTTGCAAAGAGAATTCAAGAGTTTAGAACTCAAGAGGAAATAGCAAATTTGAGAATGGCTAGTAATGTAAACACATCTACTAGTGGTGATGGTATCCATGTTGTTGGTCTTCAATCCTATAAAAAGATTGAAGCCTTGATGCAGTCAACTGCCAATGGCCAGGTAATTAATTATTCATTGTTGAGTAAAAAATCATAAATAACAGGCTATATATTCTGAAATTATATAGATGCTGCATTGTTGCCCCATATAATGCTTTGAAGGGAACCTATTGCCGATAGATAGTACATGTGCCTAAGTGCCGATGACCTTTCTTTCTAATATGGGGCATGATTTGTGTATGCACTTGTTCCTAAAAGAGGGATCTGACAAGATATAACTATGATGTATGGTTCAAAATCTATTACCGTATTCCTCTGTTATCCTCCTTTTTTCTCGAGAAAACGCAAAAGGACCGAGTCTCGTTTCATTAAAAAGTGAGAGAGTATTTACAAGCCTAGAGAGGCTGGGTACAACACACGCAAACGTAGTACTGTATTCCTAGAGAGGCTGTATTCCTCTGTTATCCTCTTATTATAAATAACTAGGCTCCATGTTCATTCTATTTCAACTCATAATTATTTTGTACCAGGTTCAAATGATTAAACAAGGTTATCTCTTTAAGCGTTCTGAAAATTTACGAGGAGAGTGGAAGCGGAGGTATTTTGTTCTTGACAGTCATGGGACTCTGTATTACTATGGGAACAAGGGAAATAAACAATCGGTATGCAATCTTACTTAGCAGTTTGATCATCTTGTGGATATATTAGCTTGGCACACATAGTATCCTGAGCTCTTTACCTTTTGCTTGCATGAGTTGGTAAACTTGTAGTTTGTAGGATTTTATGTTTTGTCTTATTATGTAGTCATATATGTGTAATCCATTGATATTTGTAATGCATATTATGTTTTTGTAGTAGCTTCTAATCCTTGGTCCTGGTTTTCGTCGTGCTACTGTGCTAATTTCTATTTCAACAATTAAATGGTCTATTTGGTTATGTTTGGTGATTAATCTTTATCTATCGAAGGTATCAGACTGATGTATATCATGTTTTCTGTCAAGTGGATTGATTTTCCAAGGGCCATGTCTATAGTGTAAATGTGTAATGCGCTGAAAAGTTCTACACAATTGGTGATTATAGTGTATATGCGATAGATTGTTTAAGTGCGGTGTTTGAAGTTATGCCATAAATGTGTTTTATAATTTGCCCTAAGGAGGCATAAATTGTTTATTTTATATTTACCTTCTTTTGTTCTTTGGAAGCAAGGGGTGGCATCACAGCAAACAGCTGAAGGGACTGGTGTTTTTAGTCGCTTCAAATTCTTAAATCAGAAGGCTTCATCTCAGGGAGATGATTCTCTTTCATGTCGTACAATTAATCTCAGAACTTCAACAATTAAGATGGATGCAGAAGAAAATGATTTAAGATTTTGCTTCAGAGTAATCTCTCCCATGAAGGCATACACTTTACAGGTAATTGTAACCCCTCAGATGTTGAATGTTCTGTATAGAGCCCATATTTAGTGTGATGGAAAACACGGTCTAAGAAAAACACATTGTTACGATAAACTATTTCGAACATTGATGCCATATATTTCTTGATAATTGATACTTTTAAGTTTTAACTTTGTTGATAGCAGGCGGAGACAGAGGCTGACCAAAAGGACTGGATCGAAAAAATAACTGGAGTTATTGCATCACTGCTGAATTCACCGCTCCCGCCACAGGTTGGTTCCAGTCTTCTCTTTTGTTACATTCTACAGAAACACTCCGCTGTTTGGTAGAAGCGAACTGCCGAGATATCTAATTACAGCATCTGCATTTCATAATCGTGTTATACTTTTTTTAGATGAGTGTTATACGTTAATAGTGCTTGCGTGCCTTAAGATTGTGTCCATTTTAGTGTATTAAAATTTTTTTTTCAGGAGTAAATTACGTAAAACCACTACATCTGGGGTAGGCTTCAAACATAACTAACTACTCCCACCACTTAAAATTGTTGCCAAAGAACACGACCCTTGTGACAGGATTGACAAATAAGGCTGATGATCGGGCCTGCATGTCAGAGCTGGCGTAGCTTAGCTCATTGACTCTATGTTGAGATGGACTTGGGGCCCACTTGTCATCTTTCATCTTTTTCTCAGCCTCAGACCTCTCTCACACACATTGTTGCGGCGTTCTGGCCATGCCAAGCCACTCCACATCGTACCAGAGCTCCACCACAACAGTGAGAGGAAGAC
This sequence comes from Poa pratensis, assembly GCA_947311845.1. NCBI lineage: Eukaryota > Viridiplantae > Streptophyta > Magnoliopsida > Poales > Poaceae > Poa > Poa pratensis. The sequence goes on along the minus strand of CAMZMU010000107.1, from coordinate 30,276,580 downwards.
CCTGACTATTTTTGAAGCCCCGCTGCTTGCATCATCGGAACTCGCTTTCTCATTGCACACTCTGGCCACCACATCTTGCCATGATCTCCTTCTTCGGTGAGTGCTAGGACGATTCCGTGTACATATTCTCTCTCCTTCAACCCCAGCATTGCTACCCTCGACGAATTCAAATCTTCCACGGTGGCAGCCTGCTCCCATGTGGACACGTACAACATGGAGTCCCTCTCCAACTCGGCTGCTGATGGCTACAATGTGATGAGGGAGACCAAGATCCGTTGTTGGGATCCAGCGAGCTCCACCTTTGCTTCCTCACCCAGGACCGGCCATGTATCAGTCGCACCACAAGAGGCATTCGGTCGGGCTTGGGTTGACTTGAGTCGAGCCACATGAGCTCTGACATGTGCGCCTGACATGTCAGATTGGTCAAAACCACCTTTTTCACGAAAATGCAAAAAACATTGTATTTCGTTGCATTGATAGAAAGAGAAGGTTATGTACAAGTCCGAGACCGACAGACACCACACTATAGAACTCAACCCACGCAAGCTAAGTGCTCAAGGGGATCAAAGAGTGTAGGTACGTAGTCACTGTCAAAACCACTGAACCCAATCATCAGCCTTATATGTCACACCCTGCCCCAATAGTAGAAGGCTGCCCAAGTATGGTGCTTTTATGTAATTTACATTTTTCAAGTTAGTACTGTTCAATACTGATTTTATCCTGATTACATCTCATTTCAGCTGCCATATGGAAATCTAGCGGCAGACGGTCATGGTTCTGCAAGTTCCGTTGATCTTGCATCTCTTGAAGAGAGTAAAAGTTCAGAGGCACAGAATGATGCACTCAACCATCTGAGGACTATCCCTGGAAATGACAGCTGTGCAGAATGTCGTGCTCCCGATCCTGATTGGGCATCTCTAAACTTGGGTATTCTGATTTGTATTCAGTGCTCTGGGGCTCACAGGAATCTTGGAGTCCATATTTCAAAGGTGCAATATCTGAATCTATATTTTTAGTGTTGTATTTATGTTATTTAGTTATTGATTACATTGGGTTGGCTGTTGGCTCTGTCTTCCCCTAAAGTTTGTTCATGAAATGATTGGAAATATTAACTTAGTGTTAGCAGTAGTGTAAAGCCGTAAAAGTAGCAGCATAGTACTGTCCAATGCCACCAGTCGTCGTGGAAGATGATTGAATGAACAATCTTAACTATGGGTTTCCTTTTGCTGCAATGTTAGTACTTGGTATCCTATGCAAAGTATCTTTGAACTAAAGGATCTAGATTCTTGCGGGCCACCAGAACATAAAGCAAAGATCTGCCTGCTTTCCTTGTTTCATCTGGTCTTCTCCATTGACCGTTACCTTCCTGCAGTTACAATCAAATCGCCACGTCTTTGCTAGAAAAGGCTCACTTACCAGGTAGCCGTAGACCTTGCTTAGGTGGAAATTCACCTCCATACCTCTTGTAGTGTTAACTTTGGGGAGTAGTCCACATGCCGCATGTGTGGTTTGAAGCCTTGCCGCTTAAACAAACAACTTTGTGAATCATACTCTTTCTTCTAATGGCAGTCCTCCTCTTAGTTTCTCGTTTTTCTCTCTAAAATCTATATCTATACCATTCCAGTGCCACTTACCCTAGCACCCCAACCATCCGCCATTATACATCAATCAATCTCATTATTATCTAATGGCAGTCCTCCTATTAGTTTCTCGTTTCTGTTCTCATCATTATTTACACTGATTGAATTGGGAGAACTTGTGCTCTTTTCATTGTGATGGATAGTTACGAGATGGAGAAATGCAACTAGGCATTGCCAGTTGCAATTAAATGAGAAATATTATGTATAACGCCCGGATGGTGGTCTTTTGCATATGATACATACCCTTGTAATACATGTAGCTATCATGTTTCCCCTGCTGATGATGCATGTAGTCTTGAGCTATACTTACCTCTTAAAGACTTGGGAAGGCCAATGCTGATTTGTGCAATTTAGTACTGGAAACATCGTAAGACTACACTTTAAGATCTATGCTTTGTTGTTTCTAGCTGTACCCTTCAATTGTATTTGTTAATAAATATATTATGCTATACATTAATTTTTGTCATATATACTATCGTGTGGGCTTGTGATATATAGGTTTTTTGCTTTTAAGATTATACATTAGTGGGGTTAATATTTCAAAGTACAGCTGACCGTCTTACTTGATGTAGGTTCGATCCTTGAGATTAGATGTGAAAGTATGGGAGCCAGTAGTTATTGATTTGTTTCGTGCACTTGGAAATGATTACAATAATTCCATTTGGGAAGCTCTGCTTCCGAAAGAAGATCAAGGGTATGTTGAAGCAATATACATATCTTGTCTTATGTTTAAGTTTTAAGCATTTCTCATCCTAGCTACACCTCATTTTAAACATCTTCAAGCTGTGGTAGAATGACTAATATCCCAGCCGACTAGTTTGGGCTAACATGGATCATGTGTACACTGCAAATTATTTATACTTTTACATGTACTGTTGATGAATTTTACAATGATTTGAGCTTTCTGGAAGTCTGGAACTCTTTTACAATAAGAATGAACTCGGGCTTGAATTTCGATTGAATTGTCAGTGTGCACTGAAATTCATTATGTGTGTGGGTGCTCAAGGCATTTCGATTGAATTGTCAGCGTGCACTGAAATTTATCTGGTGCTGATACATATGGAGAAGTATGGGAATAATTTTGGGTTAGGGAAAGCCCTTGATTGGAAATATCAGTATTATCATTGTTGATAGAAGCCAAAAATGGATCAGAGTTGCAGAGCTGTTGGTGCTTTACAAAGCACCTGTGGCGCCGTTGCTGCCGTGGACCACATCTGGGTGGGTGGAGGAGCATTCGTGGTAGGGGTGGGGTTGAGGAATAGGGCGGGATAGAGGAAGCTTGTGAAGGAAGGCGCTTTCTCCTTTGTAAATGCTAAATGCTAAAAATACTTATTTACCAGTCTGGGGGCAATAATATTACTTCGTTCCTCATCTGTGGGTTTGAATTTTGTTAGATTTCTTATTCTAATCTTCTATCAAGTAGACAGAAAACCACTCTTTGAATCTGATACTGCATTGAATATATTTCTTATTACACGAGTGCTTGCAACTTTGCTCTATTCTCTAGTTATCCTGTCTAATTTCATTTTTGACACTGACAGTTTGTGTAATATTAATTTGTATCCATGCAGAATGGATGAGTCAAATAGTGCTATCCTGTTCATGGAAAAGCCTAAACCTACTGATGCTTTCTCAATAAAGGAAAGGTTCATACAATCGAAGGTAAGCTCTTCTGTGCTGTCTTTAGTACTAAGCCTAGTGTCACATTCTCAATGACTATTATATAGCCAGCCATGCATTGGCTGATTGAAGTTTCCAAAAGGCATTATTTCTGCGTTTATAAGAATGAGATTAGTGGTTGTTATTCTGATGTAGTATCAGTTATTTTAGTTTATAAATGTTCTGCGCTTTAGTCAGCCAGTTATCCAGTATTTTATTGGAAAAACCTAGCAGACTGATGTGCTAGCATAAGATTTAATATCCACGACAGTTCCACATCAAGATCAATCCTGTCATTAGATTTGACATCCTGTGTTTGCATAATGTAGTTACAACTTTTTATAGCGTACACCATGGGGATCCTTCTACGACGCAAGTATGTAATCTTTGGGTATCCTTGAAGTTGGAGGCAAAGTTCAGTCCGTGACTTGATCCCTGGCACTTCAGTTACTTATTAGTGACCCGGCAAAAGAAGGCCACATTTGAATTTGAGCTGTACCACCACCCAGACCACCAAATTAAGATCTGTTTATAAATCTGAATTCTTAACTGCATCGTACGGGGCAGATAACCTGCATGTGTAATACATAAATGAAAAATTGACGCATCGTTGATGATTTGCCTGTTTGACTGATAATCTTTTTGTTGATATTGACAACTTGCATTATTAATTTAACGGCTGACTAGGGACTAAGCCTTCACAGTGAATCTATATACAAGGGAGTAATGCTGAGTTATAGGATCGATAGTATTTAGCTTCATGTATGAACCATGATATGCTATAGACCATTCACTATAGCGTTGTTCCTTCAGCAGTTTTCATTCTATAATTTATTCTCGTAAATGATCTATGAGTAATGCTGACTTATAGGATCGATAGTATTTAGCTTCATGTATGAACCATGATATGCTATAGACCATTCACTATAGCGTTGTTCCTTCAGCAGTTTTCATTCTATAATTTATTCTCGTAAATGATCTATGCAGTATGTGGACAAACTTCTTATTGCCAAAGATGCCAATGAAATTACTATTGGTATACTGGAAGCTATAAGGACAAATGATGTGAGAGCAGTGTATCGCATTCTTGTATTGGCCGATGCGAGTCCTAACATGACATATGATGACTTAAACAACGACGTTCACCATGTTCTGCCAGTTACAGACAGGAGATTATTTGACCCAGCCTCTTGTGAGAGAATAGAGGATCCGGGGAAACCGGAAGGTTGTCTGCAAGGCTGCTCCATACTACACATAGCATGTCAATGTGACCATCCTTTACTAGTGGAGCTTCTGCTACTTTTTGGCGCGGATATTAATAAGCAGGACTTCCATGGACGGACACCATTGCACCATTGTGTCCAAAAGAGTAATGATGCCCTTACCAAACATCTGCTGAAGAGGTAAGGTTGAATTCCTGATGTATGTTCTATGGCTAATTGTATTCCAATATATTCGGCGCCTGTCATGATTGCTCATGCGAAGTCATAAGCTCACTGTATTGATTCTTTACAAGAAGACTACTTGTTTCATTCAAAAAAAACTGCTTGTCCTTTTTGGGGATTTTGAGAATACGGTTGCTAATTTATCATTTTAACTAAAATATTTAAAACAAATGTGAGTGGTGTCTTTGTCAGATACTTAGGATTCATTTAAGTAGCTATCATTCCATGTCAAGATCCACGGATCACTGTAAAAAGCATCCATGAAGTCTTGTGTGTCATTTTTAGTCTAAAGACGACATGTGCCAGCTTAGTAATCAATAAAATATGTCACTCATACCAAAAGAGTGGCCACCATAGCCTCCAGTAGATCAGGTAACTCTGAATGTGTATAGTTGTTTCACTTGCTTCTTGGCTTTGACTGGTGCATGTTCCATATTGTCATACGGTACATCACAACAATCTAGCACCAATCATGGAAATGCAGTATGCAGAACACATTCTATTTGGTTTATTGTTTATTAGTGTGATGTGCCTAACTTTGTGAAATATGCTCACAGATCTTTTTTGTTTTCGTACTTCTATTTTAATCGGGTTTTTCCACAGGGGTGCAAGAACAACAATTAAAGATGGTGGGGGCCTGACTGCTTTGGAGAGAAGAATGGAGCTTGGAGCAATAACAGATGAAGAATTGTTCATATTATTTGTGAGGTATGATCAATAGTAGGGTGCGGAAAATCCTTAAAAAATAGTAGGGTGCAAAAACCATTTTTTACACAAACTCACGCCATCTAGGCAGTAAGTATGCATCTATTTTGGGAAAGATGAAGATCAAACATAGGCAATTAAACCTGAACTGACATTTCTCTATGCAAAATTAAGATGATCGGGTTTTATTGTATTCGGGGAAAACCTGCTATTAGTTTTACTCCTGTAGTTTGCTCATAATTATTATTGGTTTAACAAAATTAACCCCCCTATGGGAAATTAGGATAGATGGCAGGCAACTTGCATGAGATCAGTAGTCTGACATTGCCCTAGCTTGAGCAATCCACAATTCCACATCAACTGCCTGTTCGAATATGTTGTTTGCATCACTAACAGAGTTTACTTTCATTAACATAATTGGGAAGCCTCTGAGTTTGAATAAAAACGTGTGCAGGTGATATTGCTGAACAATACTAGGTTGTACTACCGTTGTAGCCTTAGCAAGCAAAGGTTGTCTGTATCTGAAAGCGTCTGTTTTACCTTCTTCTACACTTGTACTACATCTGAAGATAAGACAAACTCACTGGAGATTACTGTACCTGACATTTGCAACATACATTGCTCCATTGTACAACAACTATAGGCTAGTAAAACATTCATTATTACATTTATTTATTTTCGTATACGGTTGCTGAGTTTGTATTTCTTTTGTGAAGCATACCATACCATATATACATATTCAATACCACATGACATATGTGGTGAGCAACCCAAACAAATCAATATATACATATTCAAATTCAAGTTTTGCGTGCTGGTTTGCAATTGCGCTTGCTGTATATCTAGAATAGGTTGCGCTCATGGTGGTTTGCAATCGTATTTGCTATTCTAAATCCTAGTGATCGGATGTCTGCCAATGTTCTTAACGACACATAAATCAACTAGGAAGAGACCAACCAATTCAGTCTGACACAAATATGTAAGAATTTGCTATGCATTCGAATGACTATGGTCTTGCTATCCATATGCTTAAGAGGTTGAACGAAAACTAAGGACTAACAAAATGGTATGTTCCTTTTATATGGCGTTTTGACAAGCTTAATCGGCTTACCAGAATGTCTTGTAAAAGGGAACGGAGGGAGTACCTATCTACGTGTACAAAAGGTTCTAACAAAACTAAAGATAAGCTGCTCATCATCTAGCATGCAGCCTGGACGGTGAGCACGCCGGACCCCTCGCAGCCAGCAGAGTCCAAGTCATCGGTATACTGAACGGTGCACGACTCCTTCCTGATGCACGCCGCTGACAGGGCCTCCATCGCCGCCTTGGACTCGCAGCCGCCATCGTAGGCGCCGCACTGGCCCTTGTCCACGCCGAAGCTCGCGACGTCGACACTGGAGATGGCCCTGCCGTGCGCGCACGCCAGCGTGATGGCGTCGCCCTTCTCGGCGTTGACGCACACCGACCCGACCGCCACCGTCCTGAAGTTGACCCTGGTCGGGTCGCCGCCGGCCTCCTCGAACAGCAAGATGGCATTGAGCCCTCCAGCGTTGAGGAATGACCGGGGGACGTGGTAGAAGCGCTGGCCGGTCTCGCCGCAGCCGGTGAGGCACTTCTCCCCGTTGTCCCACGTCTTGTACGCCCCTCTGTAGTCACAGCGGTGGCAGCTTGCATGTCGCCGGCGACGTAGCTCGACCAGTAGCGCCCCAGTTGTGGCCGTTCACGTACACCACACCCTTGTTCAGGCCCGCCAGGTCCACCACCACGGCATCCTCGCCAGGAGGAGCGCGGAACATTGCCTACAAAAAGAAAAAAAAACTCACTCACTAATCTAACAAATTACCAAATGAAATGTTTTTCTTTAGTCCAAAGTAAGTGATACCTTGTACCAGCTGAAGGGCCTATTGACCGGGACGGTGTGGTGACCCCACTGGAGGTCAGGCTTGTCCAGGTGAATCTGGATGCTCTCACCGTACAAGCCAGTCTAAAACACGGGAGATTTATCACGTGTTATGTCAATTACTACGAGTTTAGAGATCATCAGTGATTAAACTAACTAAAACACATGAGATGATCTAAGCACTCTTGTAGTACCTTGTAAGTCCAGGTGTTGTGGGAGAGATCAATGGCGCTGCCGTCCGTGCGAACCAGCTTAACCGGCCCACCAACAATACCGGCGGGCATCAGCTCGAACGATGCTCCGTAGTTCTGTTTTAGTCATATAAGAAAGTTGTTAAGCATACATGATTGAAATAGCAGGGATGAACAGAAAAAAACTGATAGAAGTTTTAGGTTGTAAAATCAAAACCTTGAGACCGACAGTAGCACTGAGGAAGGAGATGTAGTTCTTGCCGGGTCGCAGTGTCACCGGAGCCTGAAACTGGAAGATAAACGGCCCGTTCACGGAATGCTGGTAACCGGCCATCTCTCCATTGACAAACGCGTAGAGTTCATGGCCGGTGGTGTTCACATACAGTGTGAACTCCTCTTCAGCATCATGGGTCAGACTGCATTTCGTAGTTGAAGCGTCAGGTTCAGTGACGATATATTCACCCAACATTTCAGACGCAAGATGATAGATACTGCTATACTGTGATATGCATGCCGAGATTACCTTGTCTTGTACCACAGGTAGTCACTCTCATCAGCTCCTGTCACAATCTGTTCCAAGAGCTCGTTGCTTCTGATGGTGCCCGTATTATCGGTGCAGAAAGGCTTCAACAATTCGGGAAGCCAGAACCATTTTAAGCCCCCGTTCACTGCACTTTCTTTCTTTACCATCACGGATGTTTGGGTCTTAACCTGAACATGCATCGATTCATTGTTCCAATGGAAAACAATCAGTACCGACCACGGCTACCTTGGACTAAATTGCTCGATAAGAAAACTATTATGGTAGAGAAAACTGCCTTAGCGGTGTTGTATGCGACAGTCTTGCAGTCAGGCAGAACACTGGTGGACCATGCTGGTATTTCGTAGACAGATCCTTCAAAGGTCACATTAAGATCCTCGTTATCATGGCTGTTGCTGATGAAGCAGGCAGACGAGCCATCGTCCAAGGTGTACTTTGTTGCCTACATTGATCATAAGAGTAAATCACAACTCAAGACATACATGATCAAACCGTAATGAAAAAGAAAGATAAAATCATACTTTGACTTTGTCATCGAAACTGGTTTCATTTTGCTGGCCGTAGACGAGATGCTTCTCCATGGAAGTCAGCACAGCGTGAAGCTGCTTCAAGTGGCCGTATTTGGGTTGCCTAATGTTACCTGTTAGAGTAAAATCGATTAGATCTGAATACTGCAAATGCATGCCTGAACCAAAGATTAAAAAACCTCTTTCTTGTCAGAGCAATCTTACCGTACTCATCCAAAGGTGCATCATAGTCATAGGAAGTCGTGATGTATGGACCTCCAGAAGTGCGGCCAAAGTTCGTTCCGCCATGATACTGCAGATCAACAACAACGTTGCAATGGTGGATCGATTAGCACGCAACAATCATGTCGCTTAAACTGATACTAACAGTATAATCAGTGGCTGTAGACATATATACCATGTAGTAGTTTTGAACTGATCCACGGTTCTGGAAGAACATGGCGACTGCATAAGCGACATCCTCAGCGGGTCTATGATAATCTGGCTTGTCCCAGGCTTTGAACCTATGTAAATCTTTATCGTGTAAGCCTGTTTGGGCAGAGTTAAATTATCACGGTAGCTAGATAAGAAAGAATTCTTACCACCCAGTCCAGTTCTCCGTCCACATCTTGGGCATGTTTTGTTTGGGCTTGAAGTTATGGCAGTAGAAACCGTTGCAAGTTTCAAGCTGAAGTAGCCAGGCAAATGCTATCAGCATCGGTTCATGCAAGTAGAACAGAGTGCTAATACTACATGTGAAATCTGGAGAGGGAGCCTTACCACATTGGGCGGGAGGTCGTTGGACTGCTGGCACATGATCCACGGCACGCTGACGTTCAGGTTGTTGGCCATCTCCGCGCACCAGTGGATGTACTTGGTGGCGGACTGTTGGTCGGGAAAACCACTCTGCACGTTCCCGTACTCGTTCTCGATCTGCAGATCGAGGAGCGGCGTGTGTTGGCATTAGTAGAGTCGTAAGTTCGTCGGATCAGATGAACGACGGGGCTTTACCTGAGCGAGAATGATGGGGCCTCCTTGCTCTGCGAACATGTTTGCGTCCTTCATCTTGTTCACTATCAGAGTGGTGAAGGTCTCCATTTCACGCTGTTGAACACGTGCGTTATAATTCACAAAAACTTACGTGGTTCAGTTTGAATCACAAATACTAAAAGTAAGTAGGCGTCAGATGGTTTCAGCTGGTAGATGTATATTTAGCATGGATCAAAAACTGAAATGGAGTACCTCGAAAGGCTCGTTGTGAAGTCTGAACTGCATGCCAGGGATGTTACGCAGCCAGGCAGGGAGTCCTCTGGGAAAACATGGGAGGAACCGAGGAAACACACAAGTTAATACTTGATTTACAGAGCAAACACGGGTGGTCAGGAAACACACGTACATACCCGTAATTCCATTCAGCGCAGACGTAGGGGCCAATGCGAAGGATGGCGTACATGCCGGCCTTCTGCACCTCACTGAAGAACCTCACGATGTCGTAGTTTCCCGCGAAGTTGTACTGAATTTAGTTTGAAGAAGGCACCATTAGCGATGCATGGATCGATGCAGCATGATCTTCAGTATATTACATATATATAGGAAGGATTGATATGCATATATCGATCAGTAATATGACTTAATGTTTAAGATACGAACCTCACGAGGCCGCGGCTCGTGGCCATTCCAGAAGACGTAGGTCTCGATCGTGTTCAGACCTCCATCCTTGGCCTTCTGAATGAGATCGGGCCACATCTTCACAGCAGGAAAACAAACGAAACAGTAGCAAATCAGCAACGTTGGATCTATTAGCTCCTAAAGAAGTTGAGAACGTCAACAGAAGTTGCACCTCGGGTGTGCTCCTCGGGTAGTGGATGGAGCCGGAGAGGATGATGCGGCGCTCGCCGTCGATGATGAGGGCGCGGTCGTCGTAGGAGACCTTGGTGCAGCTCGCGCCGGGGAAGCTGCCGACGATGGCGAGAACCAGCAGCGCCAGCGCCACAGCCGGGCGCTCCATTGAGGTAGAGGTTCGCATCTCGTTCGTGGAATGAAAGCAGGTGGATGCGTTGTTGGTGCATGCAGAGCACAGGGGACGCTGCTATTTATGCATGGAAAGCATCGCACGCACGTATTTGTTGGATAAGATTTTATCGTTAGCTACTTTGGTGTGATCTTTCGTGGGTAATTCGTTAGCTTAGCTGGTTGATGGAATATCTGGTTGTTGGCCTACACTAGCGTAAGTTATGATTATTGTAGTTCGGATCCTAACTAAACTATCCTTGATAATTTGTTATCTGGTTGTTTTTTCCCTGTGTATAAGGCAAATATCTAATGTTGATTTTATTTTAAGACCAATCGGACAACGCTCCTTTTCTGCTTAAGTTGAAGTGCAGAAATCACAAGTGGAGCCCGAGCTCCATGGTAGCCATCTTTTCGAAAAATATAAAATCGATATTTTCTTGGAAAAATTTGAAACACAATCCTACGCGTAAACAATACTACCTCCGATCCTATAAGAGTGTCGTGAGGACTGCTACGAATTTGTAATTAGTCAGCTCAATCGCTCATACACTTATACCAGATCGGAGGAGTAATACATTCTACCAAAATGCAAAATGTCAACTAAAAATAACTCATATTATGGGCTACACAAAAACAGAAAATTCTGAAAGATTTTGGAGGTTCGAAAATTTGCACAATTCACTACTTCAAGTGTAAGATTTTATCATTTTTGTGCAGCTAAATTTCGAAATCTTGACGGGAAGCGATACATCGTAGAGAAATACACGGAGTGACATTGGCGCTGAAAGAATCTTGAGCGCCTAGGGTGGAGCCGACCGAGGAGCCACAGAACTGCATGGTCGAGTACGTACCTACGGTATCCCCGCCCTTCGTTGTCGAGTCATGGAGCATATGCCTTCATCACGCTAGCAGGATCTCAAGGGTGCCGGTGTCCCACCCTGCAAGCATTGTAAGACCTGAACTAAAAAGTGCAGGGCCGCCACCGTCGCCAAGTAGACCTCAGGATCCGGTCAACCATCTCTCGCCAACTATGTCGACACCCCCAGGGCTACGAATCCTACTATGAGGCCGACGAGGAGAACAATTAGTTGCATTAGTTAGTATTTTTTTGTATATCTTACAAGTAAGGGCTTGACTTTGTAAAAAAACGAGATGCTTGACTTTTTTAGTAGGACCTGATGTTTATGATAATTTCGGGTGTAATGCCACTGATATGTTTGAGAAACTTTGTTTAAATATATTTCTTAGTACATACTCAGTATCATCACGCTCATCCGAGTCGGTATGCAAATTATCAACCGTTGGCGGGGCAGAGTGACTAGATTTTCTCTTCTTCACCGTTTCATCCTCCCTAGTTTTCTACTTCTCGGCATACTCAAACAATTTCCAACTGTGGTGCAAAAATGGCTTTCCCAAGTTGCCACCGTTGCACTTGGTCATTCTCCTATAGAATTGTTGAACAAGTTTTAGCTACAACAAAATAAGAACACGTACAGAATGCAAATTTAGAATGCAAGATAACGAGAAGAGTGCAAGTTATACCCGTTATCGGGGTCATTTGCTCCACTTGGATTGGCACGCTTGACTTGCATCCATGTCGATGACCACTTTACATAGTTCAGAAACTGTTTGAAATATGTGGAGCCGGTTTGTTCTACTCCACAAATAGCATCAAGAGTGACGGCATCCCATGCAAAGCACAATGCATCATCCTCATCAACTGTATAATACTGTAATTGCCCTATCTCCCTTTATTACCTCTTGCGATCAGCAAATCCCTCCCTTTGTTCTAAAACATCATCATCGATGAATGCCCCCGGCTCGGCGTTAACACCATCAAAAGTAGGCCATCATAAAAGTCTCACGTCCATACTTCACAAAATCAATTCACAAATCAACCTCGCCTATTGCATATGAATTCAGAAAGTCTAAGTCACAAATTTAACTTAAATCTAGTCACGAGTTAACCTCGGCTATTGCATAGGAATTCAAGCTAGACTTGTATATAATTTCAAATACTAATAACAAATGAACGCAGCTCTATACCATGTGGGCATTGCCAAAACCCTCGGCGCACACGCACGGAGAGGAAAAGGTACCGGAAGCATGATTGGCCAGAGGAAGCGGCTTTGCCCTTCTCTCCTTGTCCACTGCGGACTTGGAGTCACACCCCCACATGCTCCTTCAAAACGTCCACAACCAGAGATGACACCGACACAGAGGGAGTTGCCGTGAAGGGCGGCGTCGTTGATCCCAGGTGGCAGGGCTTTTTCCACGGCGGCGCCGCTTTCTCCAGTGGCGCGCTGAGCAACGTTTTTGCCTTTTTAGTAGCTGTTTAAAGGTACTCGTAGAAACCAGTGATCTATTCTTGCAAAAAGTAGACAGCTTGCGGTGGGCAGATCCAGCCTTCTCCTTCGTCCAGGACTTGGGTCTAGGATCAAGGCACTAGGCCCGATGCTCAATGATTACTTGGATGTACCCAGCATACGCGGTGGGCGACTACTGCGTCTCACAAAAGGTTCAAAGCAACGCCTTCTACACATGTATTTCAACAGCTTCCAGGCAGCGGTAACAAGCAAAAGAGTACAGGAGGACTTTCCTGTATAGCTTGCTGGCCTGTCATCCTCATATGAGCTGGTCTGTGTACAGTATGCTAAGGAGTGCGATTAAACAAACAAGAATTATATCGAGTGACAACTGAGCAACAGCCCAGCATTCCGCTGTTCGGAAAATGCACTACGCAGCCTACAGATGGAGAACAGATGGGCACGGCACGCAAACTAAGTTCCTCTTATAACATGAATGTACTCGTTGGGTTAGCGAAGTAACGCCTTCTACACTTGGATGGTCCTGTACTGGTGTCCTGACTGAAAAGACTCTGCAATATGGTGGGAGCCCTAGGCTGCGCAGGTTCTTCGGACACCGTAACATAGAGGTGTTTATCAAGCCTTAGCTTTTCCAACAAGGTCCTGCATGTCTGCAAAAAAACAGAAAGGGAAATGTATGAGGCGAAGAGTACACCACTGAAACCACGATCATTTGAACGATGATGCTGACACAAATAGACAAAGTAAAGGGGTACCATACCTGAGGATTCAACACATCCATCTGATGGATAACATCCTCCTGGCACAACAACAGCAAAACATAGATCAAAACTTCTAAAATTTACAATGCTGACAACAAAGGTGAACAATAAAGCTAATGGGAACCTTTTCAAGTGTACCAAGTGCCACCTTTTGAAAATGGTTGCAGGTGCAACCACAATAAAGTATCAGTCTGTTCCACAATATAAGCCGTTTTAGCTAGCTAAAACAGCTAGCCAAAACGGCTATACTGTGGAACGGAGGGAGTAGTTTTGATCTCAGGAGTAGGTTTCCATAAAGCAGGGGTATCTTTTTTGCAGAACCATTTCAAAGTTGCTAATATAAGTTTACAAGTTGTTTTGATTGCCTAAAGTAAAACGAGTTCTCTTGTGGATCTTAATAACATGCTGCTTGGTCAAAATCATGACAAAATACACTTTATTATTATGAATTATTGCCGATCCAAGAGATTCAGAACTTACTAGTGCTACAGAAAATTTTCCCAGTGGATAGCAAGTAGACATAAATGACAAAAATAGATGTGTACCTCTACTATTCCTGGGTACTGCATCACGTAACCAATAATTCGACGAGTTAAACCTTCGTACATGGTACTATTCCTGCTGCCATCACCATTTATCCATGGTAATATAGGGTGATAAATATGCCTTTCACAAGCATGGTAGCAATCATCCTCCCTGCTGTCTTGTGATCGAGTAGAAACTAATTCCTTGTCTCCCGGACTTTGACTGCACATACGAGATGAGCTCGACTTGCTTTGAACACTAAAAACTGTGACAGTGTGCCCATCACCAAGCATTTTTACAGTTCCCTGCTTACTAGACATGGCATGATTCTCTTTCAGTACATTTTTGGTGCCTCCAGTCTCCACTATTTGAGAAGCTGGAGCACGTAAACAGCTGCAATGGCTGTATTCTGCAAGTGTGCTTATATGATACTTTGACTTGTGTAATGAGTCAACGATCCGGAAACCATCGTACGCATTGACCTGCAAAGCAATTGAGCACATATGGTGACTCCCATTGAATAAACAGGGATGAAATAACAGAAGCCGTGGGCACTAATTTACAAGGTAACACATTGCTCCAACAACTCGAGGATTCATCTAAAAAGGAAACAACATACTGAAAAGTTTGAACAGTCCAGTTGTCTCCTGAAGCCCACTAAAATCCATAAAGTTAAGGTAAACACCACTGGATTTTAGAATACCACATGATCTGCACTTGGCTTTTCTCCATCTTACCACAGCTGAAGTGCCTAGCATGTACAAAGTGCTACATTTTCTCACATGGATTAAGCAGATATACTCCATCTGTTCTTTCTTATTTTTCTCTCGTGGATCAGCAAGGTCTCCCATACAAATGCTTGTCAAATATGAACCAATTTCATTTGACAAACCAAATACTTTATGTACATTGGTGGTTAAAATGCATGTATTCGACGCAAAAACATAAAATAGGACAGATGGAGTACCGTTTATACACCACTACCAATTATTTATAACAAACCAACATCCGTAAGTATCTCAACTGAAAGCCACTTTTCCCCCATTTTGTTTTTCATGGTTTTCTCTGTTATTTCACTGGCATGGACATAAGTTGTAACAGAGTCCTACAACCAACATCAGATCTACACCTTTTTAACTATGTTACCCTCTATACTTTTTATAAATATGAAGAAACAAAGTGTACGTGGGTAACACGAATACAAGATTGTACCAGAACACAGACAAATAAGCACGCAATTAGTCTACCATACACGTGTTTACATCTTTACCTCCATGGCCAGATGATATCTCTTAAGTGTACGAACAATCACATCAATTAACCGTGTGCCTGCAGGCATAAGATCAAACATAAAT
This sequence comes from Poa pratensis, assembly GCA_947311845.1. Taxonomy (NCBI): domain Eukaryota; kingdom Viridiplantae; phylum Streptophyta; class Magnoliopsida; order Poales; family Poaceae; genus Poa; species Poa pratensis. The sequence continues at coordinate 30,261,012 of CAMZMU010000107.1, read as the reverse complement.
CAACTATAACAAGAACAAAGGCTGTACACCTTGTGCAACAACTAAGTTATACAAAACTACGCAAATGTTTATTCATGAGAACAGCAAGTACCTAATGGATGCAGTTCCTGTGACAATTCGGTCAAATTAACTCCTCCTTCGCCACCTTGATGAATAACACAAAATGCACTTCTGAACAGATCAGAAGACAATATGCATGATTCATTTTCATTACAAGATGATGATTGTAACTGATCGGCGTATATTTTCATAGCATCCCAAGGCCATCCATTATAAGAGTTTTCCAAGTGAGATTCAGACAGCATACGTCGACATGAACTGGAGTTGTTTAAAGAAAGTAATGTGTTGTGGCTTTCGACCTGCGAATCAACACCATATCTGCTCATTTCCCTGGCTGAACTAAAAACAAGGCACTCTTTATCATGTACCACTTGTGTGAGATAGCTTGTTTGCATTCTCTCTTGATTCAGAGCAACTTGGACACCAGGGAAACCTTTCTCACGGCGATAAGAAGGCTTGTTTTTCTTAGTCGTGCTGCTTTCCTGTTCCATTGTATCAGCCTTGCGTTTTTTAGTACCATCATTCAGTCCACTGATATCTTCAACCAAAGGACTAGAACTATTAGGCCCATCAGCATCACCAACTCCTTCGCTTGGCAAGGAAGGTGAAATGGACAATTCTCCTGAGAAAACGAGAGAAAAGAGATGAACAATTTCCCCACATTCTACATCTGGATACAAATAAATTCCATCGTCCATAATGTTCTTTTGCTGCCTTTTAAGCCATTTAGAAAATTCCAAAGCCCTTTTTCCTGAACCAAATGGGAAGGGTGAATGAGAAGCCTTGAAGAAGAATGTTCGCGAAAGGGTGTATGGCTTTGTTCCATTTCCACTAACCTGCAAAATGTGGGGAGAAGTATAAACAACGATACAAATCAGGACATATGCATTTATAGTATAAAAATAACTGATATCTTAAATCAGAAATTACACTTTAAATCAATCTGCCTGCTACAGCTTATTACAGAACTGGAGGAGCCTTATCATTCCTGACGTGATTACAGACAGGATGACAGTGAAGACACACAATAGAAATGAGGGAAAACATCTAGGTTTCACAGGCAATGAAGCAAAGATACCGAAGAATAATACGTGTCAAAAGATACTGAAGAATGATAGAGACTGGATATAGCTTAAATGCACAAGTCAGCATATACTAACCGTGAACTTCTTCTCACTGAGATAGGAAAAGGCAGTGACAATTTCACTCTCTGAATAAAGCTGGAGGGTTGCTGTTAATGAAGCTTGTACTTCGGATCCTGATGATGTGCTGAGAAAAACCAACTTCAGAAGCTCTATCGCATTTGCAACTGCTAAGGATTTGCATCCATCTCTTCCCGTAATTTCATCTTTGTTGACCTTAATGACCTTTTCATGAGGTATACGTGGTACATCCACACTTTTACTTGCATGGGATGCATTTGAATGTCTAGACAATTTTGCATGTTCACGTGAACCAGTTTCTGGAACTGCAGTGCTTGTACTGGTTGCACCTTGCATGACCTGATTAATTTAAGGTGAAAGTTTGGTATCTTAAATAACACATAGGTTGGCAGTTGAGGTTAAATGGACAATTACTTACCAGCTCTTCCTGCCCACTTGGAATTTCCTCATTGACATTTTTATCATTATTGCTCTTCGCACTATTAGGCCCAACTTCCCTAGTCTGGTTCAACTTTTCTAGTTGAATGAATTCAAGGACTTCATGAAGTGCAATTTTTACTTCTGGATCTTCGAAATAATCCCAATTGACTATCTCAGAATCTGAATCTGCACAGTTCCCATGGCTAGAATTTAAAATGTGGGAACTGCATCCAGTCACTTTAGATCTCCTTTCCTCTCTGAGAAGGCTACAGATTCTCACTACTGCTTTTCTTACATTTATGTTTTTATTTAAGTACGCCATCCTTTTACGACATGTATGTGGTGCAGCTGGAAGACCGGAGATAGAGTTCCAATAACATTTGGGTCCCCGTGCTGCACAAAATCTGGTGTATATCATCAGCAGCTTTCTGCAGATAATAGTAACAAATAAGGCTCCAGAATCATGGAGAACATTGTTTAGCTCAGTTGTAAGGTATATATAGTGGATGCAGATTGCAGAACAAAACTATACCTGTTCGACTCATATGTCCACTGAAATTTTTTACCAGTGGATGATGCATAAATGCTCCCTGGTAATTCCTTGTCCTGTGTAGACTGGGCTGATATCTTTCCAACGGATCCACTGGCTTGAACTTTTTGTTTAATAAACCTTAGGTTAACCTTACCAGAAGATCTTTTTCTTTTCTGACGGATCGATCCAGAACTAGATCCTTGCTGCTTTTGTGTAGCGGGAAACCTGTGCTGTCTATTCTGAGAGGACGAAACACACAGCACCTACATTAATAGAATTTTTTTCTCCCAGTCAGTAATACTGAATAGAAACTATAGACAAAACAAATCGGACATAACAATAGTTTAACTGGGACAATTAAACAATCAGACGAGTAATGTATTAATTTAGAAATCGGAACTAAAGAAGCAAGCAGGCAGCGACTGCTGGTAGGATAAGCAAATAAACATACTATTACTAACTGAAGCTGAAGACTGCATGCAAGAATTGCCTTCATGCAAGTATAATCTTTATCTAGACATGGGTGTACCTACACCTATAAGGCGATTAGCAAGTTGTGATATTTATAGCAACAAGATTAAAAAAATCCTATGTATTTTGCTAATAAAGATATCGGTACTTTTTCATGGACATATGTGAAGAAAGCTATAGAAAGGAAATAAGGTGGGGCCTGCGTTGGAGATATGCTGCAATTGCCTCATGATTTTTATTGTTCATTAGTATCACTAATTCTACTCTAATTATTCATGTTAGACCTTTCTTGTTAACAAAAGGGTGATCTAATACATTAATTCACATGCCCTAATACTACTAAGCCTCCACCTCGAGCAGCAGCAGGGCAGAGAGGCAAGCAGCTAATCAGAGGGCCAGGTCAGAGGAGTATTTGATCAAGATCAATCGGCGAAGCCTCCTAGCATAGGTTTTTTATCCATCAAGAGCACCACCTTCCACTAGTGTCATCACCAGCTGGGGCTTGTTGCTTTAGTAATTAGATTGTAATATAATATATGGAAATAATATGTTTAAAACTATACAAAACTATTGCAAGACAAAAGATCAAATAATCGCCCCTCCTTTTAAGGAGGTTTCAGAGCACCCAGTCACAGCAACAGTACTGCTGGTCCCTCAGAATTGGAAGAAGCAGTATGAGGTGTAGACCTATCTTACTTAAGGCACCTAGATATCACTATTCCACAGATCTCAAGAAAACGCATTTTTTAGTTTGATGGCTCGCCTATTTGCTTTGCTGGGCATACATGTTATTAGCTCTTTTCAGTTGTGGAAAAGTAAGTGTAAGTTAACAAGCATGAACCTCCTCGTTGAGCAGCCGCCTGAGCTTTCTCTTTGTTTAGAATTGAAAGAGAAGTTTTGATAGTGGGGTGCGTGGTGTATTAAAAGTGGATATAGACCCCGGACAAGAAAGCGGCAAGGATCGACAGAGAAGAAAGCAGGACGGAAAGAATGGAAGAAAAAGAGTGGGGGAGAGTACTTCTGTGGCGACTGGCACTGAAGCACCGAGGTGCTGTGGGCAGCAGCAGATGCAAGCTGAGATGCTAGCTTGTCAATCACTGTCCGATTGCATCCTCAGCGAAGCTGTATATCTGGAAACTAGCAGGAATGAAGGATCTTCAGGGTTTGCTGTTGTATGCCCGCCTCCTTAAAATCCCAGCCCCTCACACCGCTAGTTTCCTTTTGTTTTGGTTAGCTAGGCAGTTTGATTTTAATTTGTTTATTATGTCTATTTTAGTTTTTTTAGGTCAGAGCCACTTTTGGTGGCTTTGTGTACTATTTGAATGCATGCTACTAGAATTAGATGTTATGTCCCTAAGAGCATCTCCACCAGCGCTCCCAATAAAGCGTCCAGACAACTGCTATTGGGAGCGCCGCAACATGTTGCCGCGCTATTGAGAGCGGCTCCCCCCTCCGGTCCCTCCCAATAAATTTGTTGATCAAATTCAAACAGCGACGCGACGGTCAAGTTCAAACATCCAAACCCAAAAGCATTACCAGGTCCAGCCATCATATTACAAACGCCAAATATTCATGGAAATCAAACGGTCGACGTGTCCTCCTGTGTCTCCATCTCAGCCTCGATCTCCACCGCCGTCTCCACGGTCGTGCCGAGTGTTGTGTCCAGCAAGTCGTGCTCGTCATGGAGTCGTGCTCGTAGTTGACTCCGGCGTTGTCTCCCTGTCGTGCCCATCGCCGTTGGCTTTGGCGACAGAAGACCCATCTTACGCAAGATGCGTTGTTGGTTTTTGAGATGCAAGATGCATTGTTGAGAGAGCAAAAACCAAGCCCTTACCGGCGGTGGGTAGGCGGAGAGGTCAGCGGTCAAGATCTTGGAGTCTTCTTTCATCTTCTTGACCAAGAAGTATGACGCCTTCGAGACCACCTTGATTCTTGTCGTGTAGGCGACGATGAGAGCTGCTTGGGCCTTCTCTTTCTCGACAGCGACCTTCTCCTTCTCCAGGGCGAGCTTCTCGTCATGCTTGGTCATCAAGGACGACCAACTGTCCTTGAAAGTGCTTGCATTTTGCTTGACCAACTGTCCTTGAAAGTGCTTGCATTTTGCTTCGACATGGATGTGACCTCGGCGAGGCACTTGCCAATGGTTGCAAGGACGGCGATGAGGATGCGCCATTCTTGTCGGCCTTGCCACGACCACAAGCAGCGCCACAGCTATGCTTGGCGGGAGACATCGGCTGTGGCGGACGTGGATCGCCGAAGGTGGGAAGGAAGGGAATGAGGGGAGAAGGGGAAAGTGAAATAGACCTGCGTTGTGCAGCTGACTGGCCGGTCTCGCGCGTCATAATCTGACGTGGCGCGGCCTCCCTAGAGACGGGGCGCGAGGCGGGGTTGCCGGACACACTATTGGGAAGCCCGGTGGGAGGCAATTTCATGCCGGCGCGCCCAATAGCCCTATTGGGAGCGCCAGTGGAGATGCTTTAAGAAATCTAGATTGAGTTTTTGCTTCCTTTTGTTTACTAACCCTCTATAAGCATCTACTCCCTCCGTATCAAAATCTATTCCCTCCGTATCAAATCTAAAACATGCCTACATACATGTAGGCCAAAAAGAGCTAGAACATCTTACATTTTGATAAGGAGGGAGTAGCAAATCATATTACACTTATTCCTTCAATCATTTGTGATGTCCGTTTGTATGAGCAGTTGAACACATTTGGACTTGTTCCTGAAACGCTATGTGCTCTTTCCGGTGATACTAGAGCAGTGCTCACCTGCCCATGCTTATTCGTTCGCCACATATCCAATTTCCAAGATAAAAGGAGGAGGTTTATGACTTAGAACTCAAGTGTGGCCAACTACCATCTTGATTGCAGTATGTACGAGAAAGGGTGTGGACCATATGATGACCTCAGCAACAAACTAATCTGTATTGCTGAGACATTAGGAATATCCACCTTAATCTGAGGTTCAGTTTATCTAGTATGGTTTTTAATTGGCCTTTCCTTTGAATTCTTCCATGGGATTTATTTAATTTCAAATTTACCTCAATATGGACTTTTCTCCCAAAAACACAAAGTTATGGAAAAGCACAAGCATAGAAGTTAAATAAATAGGCGAGTGCAGAACAAGGATAAATACTAATCCGACTGGACCTGCAGATCAATAAATGAAGATGGAGGCAAATTTCAAAAGAATACCTGCTCTACAGAGAGATTCAACTCTCTTGCAATTACACGACAATCTTTGAAAGAAATTCTCCCCTCCTCACTGATGTTCATAATACGCTTTTGTAACTCCAGCCGTTGTTCACTAGTCATCACTCTACGAGAACTCCATGAACGAGGATGAGAAACCTGCATGAATCAGGGGACATAGAGCTCAATAAGCTAGAACAACGGCCAACGCCAGACAAATATTGTTTCCAGTAGATAATGATTTTCCAGATTAGATATTGGGGAAAATGGGCAATCAGTAAAATGCTCGCAGGTGACTACATATATGGTCAAGAAGAAAGTACAAGCAAGATATTAGAAAGCGCATATCAGTATGACAATATCAAGATCCGGGAAAGCAGGTTTAAGAGCTCTGACACCGTTTACTAGAGTTGGTCAGCAGCGATGCAGAACCCAATCATGAATACTCATAGAGCAGTTCACAGCAGCAGCTGCAGCAGCTGAGGCCAATATGATTTTGATATCATATCCAATGTCTAGAGGGTAAAATGCGAAGGCGTCAAGGCGGTAAAATTAACTTGCACATTCAGTGTGCAGGAATATTTTTGCTGAAAGAAGCTTACACACAAAACCTTTTGCCACAACCACAAAAGAGAAAATATGTCATAAGGACTAGCAGGACGTGTAGAGAATGAGACATAGGTTAGTGTAAAGTGTAAACAGAACTATACAACTAAGTTAATGACGCATGAGTCAAAACTTGAATATAGACATTTTTTAATTGCATAAATAAATGGATAAAAAGCAAATGACCATTTAAAATGGTAACAGGTAACCCAACAGTACAATGTAATATTGCAACAATGTACAGCAATGATGACAAACCTCAGGTACAGAACAGCCAGGGAAGGCACTTAATGGTTCAGCCAAGCCAGCTGTTAAATAGCAGTACTCCAATGTTTCCCAGTAAGCATCAACAAACTCCTGCTTCGAAAGCACAAAATCATGCCGAATTTTTGAACGATGATTCAGATTAACGTGGGGTGGAAGAATTCTTCGTATAGGTTCTTCAATGTAAGGCCTGAGCTCCATTGAGTGTGTAGGCGCGTCCGATGGTACACCCGACTCATCTACAGGTCCTTTTGCAAGTTGGAGCAACTAGAAAACATAGCCACAGAAGTGCAGAACTGGGTCAACAAATCTGCTCCACCTTAATTATTAATATATCATGCAATCTGAATTGCAATAATCATGAACTTGACTTCGCAAAATAAGAATATGCAATGGGCAAATATCAACCTAAAAGAACTTCATGCTTGTGTTCTTCTTAGTTAAAAAAACGCCTAAGTTTCTAGATTCTCACAATGTTAAACTGGAAATATCAAAGAAAAAAAGACCATTACCTTGAGCTTATCTAAGATATTTATTAAGCGTGAGAGTCGGCCCTTGGCATGAGTATCCATGAGCTGGTTGTATTCCTTGGTAGGAATTTCTGAAAGCACTTTAGTTATCATCATATCGATCTTCTTGGCTGATCCCACAACTTGTAGAAAGAGCTCGACGGGCATTTCATTTATAGCTGCTGCCATCGAAAATAATATACATGATTGATTAAGGTCCTTGTCATGATGCCCTTCTTTGGAATAACCAAATGGCATGCAACAACCTGGCAAACCACTAACATATACCCACAGAAATTTATGGAACAGCTTTGCTCGAATCATTTTTGCACCTATAAATCCATTGGCATGCATAGCTTCTAATATTAATGGTTTGTTGTCTTTAACTCTGCGTGAAATCCTCAAATCAGTTATGGCTGTCTTACGCTGATTTTGCTTCAGTTTAGCTGCTGCACCAGAACGAATTTCAGTATCAAAGATTCGTTGTCTGGTCCTAATTTGATCCACAAGTTCCGGTGACAAGTTTCCAACAGAAGAATGCAATATTACATCGATGAGACGACTGCGAGTGTAGTTTGTAACCAAAGGGACACTAACTTTGATACATTTACAGCTGCCATCTTGCTGAAGCTTATTCAAAGCACGAGCTAATGTCTTCCTATCCATCATTTTCCCATTTTCCTTTTCAAGTCTCTCCAACCATTTATGTAACTCCACCTTTAGTACAAATTTCTTTTTCTGCAAAGGAGAAAAGGGTGTTACAGAAGAATGAAATTCAATTAAGCATGGAAGGGTGCACGGTTAACAGGCATGCAGATGGCCATGCATACACAAAAGAACAAATATGATGTTGCTCCTTGCAAGTCTGACTAAGATAAGACTATTGAGTGTTTGTATTTATTACTAATACTAATGAAAACAGTGAAAAGGAATACAGAAATGATAAACATGAAACACTGTAGAAAGACAGAGGACATAAGTCTTGTACTGGTATCATAGAGCTATACTCTCAGATAGAGGACTAATGGTCTAAGGAATATAAGAAAACAATCTAGACTGACATAAATTAAAATGATACTCCCCCCGTCCCAAAATACTAGACCTTAGATTTGTCTAAATACGGATGTATCTACACATTGAAACACGATACATCCGTATTTAGACAAATCTGTGTCAAGTATTTTGGGACAGAGGAGATATGATGTTACTTGTAGGTCATTTTGGCTTATTTAGACGACTAGAGATTATTTTAGCGTAAATACCCACCCTGTATTTTTTTTTCATTTTATTCTTAATTTCTGGTTGTTTTCATCGAAACGTGGTATTGTAGAGGCCATGCAGCCATCCAAATATCACAGGGACACTGCCCCTATCAACAACAGCGATGCTTCATTGAAGAAAGAGGGAAGTACTGTTGAGAAAGGCGAAGAGAGACCAGAACAGGCTGCCCGGTGGACCCGTTTGCTCGTGGCTGCTGGCGTGTCACGAATTCTTGAGAAATTCGCAAACTGAACCCTACAAGAGTGTTCAGATGGTAGAATGACTTGTAGACGAGTCAACGAACCTGAAGATCTGAAGGGAGAGCTAACCTTCCATGAGCTGCAGTGGTGGTGGCTGCTGGGATGGTCTTTCTAGGGTTGAGGAGGTTGAGGAGTCGTGCACACACACCACTTAAGTAGTCAGCTTCAGGATGGGCCAGATGGGCCAAGTAGGTACAGAGAAAGAAGGCCCATGGTTCAACACTCCCCCTCAAGAGGGGTGATAGATATCTATCATTCCCATCTTGTCACATGCACTATTGCATTCTCTAGTTCCCAATCCTTTTGTCAAACAATCAGCCAACTGCTGTCCAGAACTCAAATATGCTATTGAGATGATTCCAGCATCTAGTTTCTCCTTGATAAAGAATCGGTCGATCTCCACATGTTTGGTCCGGTCATGTTGCACAGGGTTATTTGCAATACTTATGGCTGATTTATTATCACACCACAAGTTCAAGCATTCCTTCCTTAACAGTTTCAGTTCACCAAGAAGATTTCTAACCCAAATCATTTCACTTACTCCTAGAGACATTGCTCTATACTCAGCTTCAGCAGTAGACTTGGATACTACAGGCTGTTTCTTGCTTCTCCATGACACTAAATTTCCTCCAACAAACACACAATATCCAGAAGTTGACCTTCGATCATCAAGGCAACTTGCCCAATCAGCATCTGTATACCCATCCACTCCCAGATGACCATTAATCTTAAACCAGAGACCCTTCCCTGGAGTGCCCTTTAAGTACCTCAAGATTCGATGAACAGCCTCCAAGTGCCCACTCCTTGGCTCATGCATGTATCTACTCACCACACTCACGGCATATGCAATATCAGGTCTAGTATGACATAAATAGAGCAGCCTTCCGACTAGCCTTTGATATTTCTCCTTTTCTACAAGTTCGCCTGATTGTGCGGTCACTTTATGATTCTGATCAATGGGAGTTGGAGCAGCTTTACATCCAAGCATGCCTACATCGCTGAGCAGGTCCAGGGTATATTTTCGTTGTGATAAAGCTATCCCCTTTGATGATCTAGCAACTTCGATACCAAGAAAGTATTTCAACTTTCCAAGATCTTTAACTTCAAATGTCTTGCTCAGGTTTCCCTTTAGTCTTTCAATTTCTTCCGCATCATCTCCAGTAATGATGATATCATCAACATAAACCGCAAGAATGGTAATGCGCTGTCTGGAATGCCGATAGAACAGAGTGTGATCACCATTGCACTGCCTATACCCCATATTGCATACGGCTTGCCTAAATCTGTCAAACCAGGCTCTTGGTGACTGTTTTAAACCATAGATGGATTTTCTTAATTTACATACTTTCCCTGTAGTTTCACTCGTCGCAAATCCCGGTGGAATTTCCATGTAGACCTCTTCCTGCAAGTCCCCGTGTAAAAAGGCGTTCTTAACATCAAGTTGGTGCAATGGCCACCCAAAATTTGCAGCACAAGACACTATGATTCTCACGGTATTCATCTTGGCTACTGGGGCAAAGGTTTCATCATAGTCAATACCATATGTTTGACTGTATCCCCTAGCGACTAATCTTGCCTTGTACCTTTCAATCTTCCCCTGAGCATTCTGTTTAATGGTGTAAACCCACTTGCAGCTGACTGCCTTTTTCCCTTCAGGAAGTCGAGTTAGCACCCATGTCTTATTTTTCTTCAATGCGTCCAACTCTTCTATCATTGCAGCACGCCACTTTGGGTCTATCTTTGCTGCTTTCCAGTCTGTCGGAGTTGACACCGCTTGCAGCGAGGCAATGAACGCTTTATATGAGGGGGATAAGGCATCATATGAGACATAATTACCAATGTCAGTTGCAAAGCCATATCGTTCCAGTGGTTTCCCCACTGCAGCCCTTGTCCCCTTTCTTAATGCTATAGGCAAATCCTCTGTAGTTTCTGACTCGGTGCTGGACTCCACTGAAGAATGCCCATCATTGACTTGTGTTTCACCATGAAAATGTGCTAGCTGCTCCCCCTGGTCCTGGGTTTGCTGCTGCTCCCCCTGAACCTTTCGCCTCATGTAAACCCGAGGATTTTGTTCCTCATTCGGTCTAGGCCACCTTCTCCCTTGCTCTTCAACTGCAATTGGAATTGTACCCACCATTATACTTGAGTCAGGCTGCACAACCGGAGCCACCTGCTGCTTCTCCCCCTCTTGACCAACCTGAGAAGACAAAGGGTGGTCAAAATCTTCGAACAACACACTGAGGTCAGTCTTCTCGCCATAATATGGTTCAGACTCTCTAAATGTAACATCCATGCTGACAAAAGTTCGACGCTCGGATGGACTCCAGCACTTGTAGCCTTGTTGTCCAGAAGGATAGCCTATGAAGATGCATTTTGTAGCACGGGGATCCAATTTGCTCACAGATGGCCTGTGGTCCCTCACAAAACACACACAACCAAATAACTTAGGAGGTACCAGAAACTTGTTCTCCCCCATTAGTAGCTCGCAAGGTGACTTCATACTTAGTATTCTTGAGGGCATGCGGTTGATCAAGTATGTTGCCATCATGACAGCTTCACTCCATAAAAATTTCGGTACATTCATAGTAAACATCAGTGACCTTGCAACTTCTAATATGTGGCGATTTTTCCTTTCTGCTACTCCATTCTGAGGAGGGGTGTCCGGACATGAGGTTTGATGTAAAATGCCTTGTTCAGACAAGAACCCCCCAAATCCCTTGTTGACATACTCGGTGCCATTATCTGTTCTGATGACCTGTACCTGCACATTAAAATGGTTCTTCACATACGCATAGAAATTCTTGAAGCATTGAAAAACCTCATCCTTGTGGCGCATCAGATATACCCAAGTCATGCGAGAGTAGCAATCGATAAAGGTCACAAAATACTTCATACCATTGATGGATACAACAGGACATGTCCACACATCTGAATGTACTAACATAAAGGGAGTTATACTCCGGAGCCCCTTACTCACATAGGACGCTCTAGTGTGTTTTGCATACTCACAAGCATCACACTTTAACTTGGTTTTGTCCACCCCTCTCATTACATCAGGAAATACCTTATACATTTTATCAAAAGATATATGACCCATTCTACAGTGATGGACCATCGCCATGTTCTCCTTCCCTTCTTTTGTAGCCATACACACCAGTTCTCCTGCTTGGTCCTGGAATGAACGGTTCATGTACCACAGCCCTTTACGCCTGGTTCCAATCCCAATCTTCTTGCTCGTCAACCTCTCCTGAATCAAACACATTTCTTTGTCAACTGTGATGCGGCAATCAATCTGATCAATCAGGGCACTAAATGACACCAAATTAACAGGAAAGGCAGGAACATATAATACAGAAGATAAGTTGATTGTTGGTGTGCACTGGACTGTCCCTATCCCCATAATAGGCTGTGATGAACCATCAGCAGTTTGTATTGTTTCCTTGTTTGTGGGAGGGTACTGACTATATTTTTCAAATTCTTTAAGATTTCCGGTAACATGTTTCGATGCCCCTGAGTCTAACACCCAGTCTGAATTAGTTTCATGTATAGCTACAGAGGCACAATCAATATTACCTTCATTTGTGTGGACAAAGTGGGCAAAGTTTCCATAGCTAACATCCTCCTGACTTCCAATTTTGCTTTCACCTGTGCTGTTTTTGAACACCCTTCTCCTGAAACTACAGCATTGGCTCTATGAACTGAAGAGTAGTTGTGACCACCGCTGCTATTGCCACTGCCTCTTGCACCCTGATAGTTACCTCTTGCACCCTGATAGTAACCTCTTGCACCCTGGTAGTTACCTCTTGCACCCTGGTCACCCTGATAGTAACCTCTTGCACCCTGGTAGTTACCTCTTGCACCCTGGTAGCTACCTCTTGCATAGTTTCTTCCTCTACCACGCCCTCCTCTAGGAGCATGGCATGAACGACTCAAGTGTCCCGGTTCTCCACAAGTATAACATTCCCTGTACTCTCTCCTTTCAGTCACCATAAATGGTTGTTGTAGGGTCTCACTGCCCTTTTCAAGATTCAGCCTCACTTCCTCCTGTGACATTGCTGCGATGGCCTCCTCAAGGGAAGGAAGAGTGGGCTGATGCAACAATGCAGCCGTCTGCTTTCGAAGGGCTGATTCAGCCCCTTCAGAAATTTCATTAACCGCCTCCTTTCTAACCATTGTCTTGTAGATGTGATACACTCAGAATGCTCAAGTTCAAGTGGATCACAATGATCCAAATCTGCCCACAGGTGACGCAGTTCTGCCACATATCCCCTCACCGACTTCTCATTTTGTTTCAGGTCATGCACCTTATCTTCTATCTGTGCCATCAAAATGAAGTTTCCCTTTCCGGAATACATCTTTGAGAGGGCATCCCACATTTCTGTTGCATTTGAGAGAGCCTCCACAGAGGTAGCAATTTCAGGCACTAGAGAATTCAGCATCCAAGCTACAATCAGAGAGTTAGTAACGCTCCACTTCTTCCATTCTCCACTCCCTTTGTCAGTTGCTTCAGAAACCTCCCCAAGCACATATCCCTCAAGACCTTTAGTCCTCAAGATCAGCAAGGCCCTTCTGGACCAACTCAGATAGTTTCCCACACCTTCCAATTTGACCTCATTTGCCATTAGCTCCACTTTCTGAGCTACCTCCGCTTGAGGAACCATGGCATTCAAGGAAGCAACGTCATTTTTCCCAGCAAGGAACTGTGTCAGCTTTTCCACCGCCGTGGCTAACTGATCTCCCATGACTGCTGAAGTATGTGGAGCTGTATCTCCCTTTCCCTTCACCTACTCTGACTTCACTGTCACTTATGCCTCCAGATCCAAAAACACACAGCCCACAGAATCCAGCAACCTCACAACATTCAAACACAAACACCCAAAGAGCCTCTGCCAAAATCACCCCACAAATGCTAGAGCCAGACCACAAACCTTGTTCTGAGATGCCCTGGACAACGGGACACACCTTCCAGCAGCTGCCGCCTTCCCTCACTATCTTCAGCACTGTAGCCGCCAGTGCCCCACCACTGTAGTAGCTGCCCCCATCTCCGGTTGCTCTGATACCATGAAGATCTGAAGGGAGAGCTAACCTTCCATGAGCTGCAGTGGTGGTGGCTGCTGGGATGGTCTTTCTAGGGTTGAGGAGGTTGAGGAGTCGTGCACACACACCACTTAAGTAGTCAGCTTCAGGATGGGCCAGATGGGCCAAGTAGGTACAGAGAAAGAAGGCCCATGGTTCAACAGAACCCAAACAACGCATAGGGTGGATGACAAAATTAGTGAATTCTAGGGAAGGTAGTTGCATTTTTTAAATTAAGATACACTTCATGAACACATTTCAGCAGCTTCAGATGATTCGTGCAGAAAGTGAATAGATACAGGTCCTATTAAAAAAAGGGTAAAACCGTAAAAGGCAAGGGGAATTAGTGGCCTATGATAAAAATTGCTAAAGACGTCATATTCACAAAGTAACACTTGCATTCAAATTAGTGCAGCACATGTATGCACAGATAATGCAATTGAAAGTATTTACAGAGGCTCGGACCACATTATGTTTGTACAAAAACTGTAAAATTGCACGAACTACTGGTTGCAATTACATAAATCGGGCTCATGTATACAAAAGTGATGCAGTACGTAAATAGGACAAAGACTACAAAAACTGTCACTGGGTGTGCTATTGACTTGTAAGTGATTAGTTGATTTCTAGCGACATTTTTTCAGGATCGGTGGGAGTATATATAACACTCCTGTGAAGTTTATCAAGTCGAGGCAAGAGTAACTTCATTCCACAGATCAAGCACCCAAGAGAGGTAAAGAACAGCAATTTACGACATAATTGTATTTTAACAGATGGTTCCTATGAAAAAAAAAAAGTTTGACAAATACTTAGCAGGCAACCTTCAACATGTGCAGAATCCTTCTTTGTCGTTGATCATCAGAAGTTGAAGGGGGGCACCGCTGCCTCTTTTTCGAACCCAAAGCAAGTTTATCTAAAAGAGAAGAGAAAACATGTGATTATCTACATTGAACTGCCTAGCATTATATCTCTACGACCTATATGACCAGAACATGTGGTCTTGCGCAATTTAGTCATTTTATAACGCACTCACATAGTTTGAGATTCAAATTTTGCAATTTTCTACCAACATTTATTCAGCACGAAAAATATATATCCTTATTGTGATCGTGGTTTACTGTTACTAAATATATTCTGTAAAAGAAATTAAGGGTCAAGACTAAAGAAGAGCATTCTAAGTCAAACGCCTTATAAAAAACAATGGAGAGAGTACATACAAAAAGGGCCTCAGGTAAGCCAACAGGAAATAGTTTGCAAAATCAAGACTGGTGCAATGCTAAATAGTCTACTGATTGGGGACATATTCTTTGACAATTTCTTTAGTGTTGCAAAAGTGTGAAAATATTAGAAAGAATACTATCTGAAAAATATAGGGGAGGATGTGTTCTAAATCTCTGCAAATTTCATAGTAATCACATAAAGTTCGCAAAAGTATATGCCTTTTTTCATATCTCATTTGGGAACTCGGGCACATGATATTGCTGTATTTATATTTGGGAACTCGAGCACATGATTTGTTGGATTTATGAGTTATCGAAACTCAAAGGTCAAAGCTAAAGATAATTAAAGTTTTATGCAGTAGTGCGACACAAATAGTTAAATATCACAAGCTCTTATGGTAGTTTGCGGTTCCCAGACAAATGTAACGCACAGTCCTAGAGAAAAGGGTGAGTGGCAGGAATTCAGATTACTGTACCTCGTTTAACTTCTTGGGAAACTCCAACACATGCTTTATGGTTGCTTTGGAGGTAATGCCCAACTGGTTCATCATGCAATTCCTTATCAAACAAGAGTTTGTTATTAACGACAAGGTCACCATGGGGGCTATCAGAATCCAGTCCTCTAGATGGAACTAGTGACCACAAATCGGGACAATTGGCATGATCTTCTGGGAGCGCCTCAAAACTTTGCAGAGCAGTACCAGATTTATACTGCAAAAAGTCTTCTGAAGTCCAAACTCGGTACTGAGTTGATTTATTTGGAACTTCAGCGTCCCAAATCAAATTGAACTTTTGACGCATGGATGACACTCGTTTATGAAGCTTTCTTGAATTCTTGTGCCCAAGACGTTTGCCAAGCTAATTGGATGTTCAATGAGAATATGAGTTGCTAGTTCAAGAAATTCAAAAATTAAGATGCCAAAGTAGATGGAAATATGGAATAAACAATGCTATTTCGTATTTACATAACGATGCGTACCAAAGCTACCCTCATATTTAACAACCAACACATTGGTTAATAGTGCAAAGATGTTTCGCGGCATGGAGCTAAGATTTCACTAGAACCCATAATCAGATGGATATTGCATTACCAAGAATGTTATACCATAATGGTTATTTCAGTTGGGTAGTAAATGAAATTTCAATATATAAATTTGCTAAGGCTATGCAATTAGAAACCAGATAACAATTGTGCTACAGTATATGAGCCAGGTACAAGTGACAAATAAGCCAGCTAATAAAACATTAAGTCACCTATTTATATTCAAGTATACAAGAACCCTGCCAGCAGTGTTGTATGACACTAAACAGCTGTGGGTAGCAAACTAGCAATGGGTAATCTGCAGGCTTCTATACACGTTGTATTGACTATTGTTGATAGTGCAGATGTTGAACTACGACTTATTAATATTCGAAGTTCTCACCTCCTTGCATATGGATTATGAGGATTTGACATAAATAATAACAAATGCAGACATATAGGTATTGCGAAGGATGCAAACAATAGTTTGGGAGGTGTCCTATCTTGACGTGGAAAATTATTGATGTCCACCAAGTCGTTAAATTAACTAAGCACTTGCTAAACAACAAACATGTCAGTAATTCAAACTGATTGTAAATAGTAATAACCAGATTAAAGTATGCAACTATCAGCGGAAAGCAGGTGGAGAACATGTACATGCATTACTAGAAATGAAGCAGAATAGCACTGCAATGAGAGAAATGTAAAAGGCAGTATCAAATGCTCTGAAGGAATGTAATGCACCATTTGGAAGGTTCAGAGAAGTACCTCAACAAGAGTTATACCTTTTGACCCTTGAGCTTTGATCATATCATATATACAGTTATCTAAAGGAAGCTCCATAACTTGATCAGTTGTCTGAGGTTTCTGGCCAATTTTGTAGTTTGGGGTTGTACTTTTCGGTTGAAACTCAACTGGATCAAATTTCTTCAACAGACGTAAACAGCGGACAACCTGAAAAGAGTCTAGCTAGTTGGTTGATACAGCGTAACAGAGTACAGCAGGAGTGAAGCACTGCAGGTGAATATTCTGTAAGTTGTTACACCAAATATATTGCGTTTTTCTTTTGTGTATAGGCTTTTGCCTTGCAGCTCTGAAAGAAGCATTGCAGTTGGAGAATGCTCAAAAGGTGGATGAAACTGCTCAAATCATTAAGGTGGTTCATAATCATAAAGGCAATTCATCATCGAGCTACAATAATGAGCTCTTCGTTCTTGTTGTTTTACATATGCATGACTTAGTTGTCTATCAACGACTCATCTGTCATGTCGTCTCTACTCTCTAGTCTGGCCTTTCTTGTCTTTAAATTGGGTGGTAGTGTCTAAGCTCCGGAGTCACAGCTCCACCACCTGATGTGCTCTGCTTCTGTTTGTTTGATATAATATGGAAATGGGACCTGGGGGTATCACATCTTCGGTCTAAAAAAATGCAAGTTTACAGTAGGAACTGAATAAGGGTATGGTATAGTGCTGATAACTGTAACTAGTATGGTCTAGCAGACCAGAGTTACTGGATATCCCAGGAAAAACAGACTTCCAATGGACGGATGGTTTGTTAGTTAGAAATTCAAAATCTTCAAATTCAAGCTCTTGACAGGAAGCACCAGGAACCACAAGAATGGTCCCGAAAAGATATTTAATTATTGTTCAAATAATAACGAAAATGAACAATGAAACAGGAGGAAATATGAGCATCACCTTATCATCAACTTTGGCATCAAATTCTTCGACAAGCTGTGCATCTCTTAGCCTATTCAATACCTGAAAAAAAGGAATCTCAAAACATTTCAGTAAGGAGGGAAACCAGGAAGTAGAGAATATATGCAGTAAGCCATAATATATAAACTTACATTTCTCCATGCTCTATGTCCATATGCCATCTTGTAATCTAGATCAACTTTTATGTCTGACACAATGAGAGCCTATAGGGAAATAGTTGCACCAGGTTAGCAAACATGCAAAACAGAAACAAAATACAACGTTATCAATTGGAAGGAAGAGCGCATTTGACCTTTCCACTGGCATTTTCAAGTTTGTCACATATGGCTTCCATTGCTGGAAGATAATTATGAACAGAAACGTCGCTCTTGAAATTTACACCAAAAGCTCCATCTTCTTGCAAAGCATCTACATTGGTCTCCTCATTGGTCCCCAGTATTTCCGGCTTTGTAATCTCAATTCTTTGGTGTGAATTCATATTCATGTCTTTGGCATATCGGGACAGATATATTGAGTTGGTGTTAATAACCTGCTTATTCCGTGAAGCCTCTTCCCCCTCAGCCCCATTGTCCTTTACCTTTATGATAGTTGATTGTCTAACTATCAACCGTTGTGATGCAAGGCTTTTTACAATGAAATGGAAGTTGTTTCCTTTCATCTTAAATGCTTTGCATAGATCTTTCTGTGTTACACCAGAAGTCCTATGCCAAAAAGGTAGAAAACAAGATGCAAATTATTGGAGGATTTATTACTTAAAATCATGATACAGTATCATATTGCCTATTTCAAATGTATAGTGGGAAAAAATAACAAATCACCAACAACAGAGATAGAAGGCCAATAGCTACTGTGTAGGAGAACGTTTATTATGCTAATTTGCAGATGGAATGGTGGTAATGTTCAATAGCATTTGCATGGTATTAACGAATCACACGTTTAACATGCCTCCACGGCTAAATTCAGAATCTCCTAAGACATGATCACAGGTAACTCGGCATGAATAATAAATGTACAAAAACGAAAGGGTGGTCATCGTAAGCAGTCCATGAGCACTAGTTAATAGGAAAAAGGAGGGGCAATAGCAAGCATATGACAAGTTGCTCTATGCACATCGGAGCGCACCTGCTTGCCCCGACAAGCTCCAGCGCTGCCCTCTGGACGGCGCTCAGCTCCGATTTGGCGAACCTCTGGTCGTACATGCCAAGGAAGTTGTTCGTGATCGCTGCGCTCGGCACCAGCCGCGCGCCCCGCCGCTCGGCCTCCTCCAGGTCCTTCTCCGCCGGGTCTCCGGGCGGGAGAGGGGAGCCATCCCCGTCGCCCCCCACGAGGCTGACGACGGGGAGGGCGAGGAGGCGGGCCCACAGGACGCGCTTGACGGCGGCGTCGAGCGGGAGGCCGGCCGCCTTGAGCGCCCCGCGCAGGGCCGGCCAGAGCTCGGGGACGGGGAGCCCCTGCGAGAGGCGGGCGCACACCTCCTCGAGCGCCGCCGCGACGAGCGCGTCCATGGCCGCGGCTCGAGTAGGAGGAGTAGATGTTTCGAGGGTTTAGGGTTTGGCTACAGCCTCATAGGTTCCGGCGCTCAATTGGAAGTGTGAGGACGGCGGAGGGGAAGCGTTGGATGCACAAGTGCGGCGCGTTCGCCGGTGGCCGCGCACCGAAACGCCGGAGGATGCAGCGGAGGCGACCGCCGGTGCGAGCAGGCGGCCCAATAGGCCCAGCACTGGCCGTTCCCAAAAGCCCTCTTGTTGTTCTGGACAAAACCTAAAACCCAAAACCCCTACACGCTGTGATCCAATTCCATTCCCCACCCCAAAAAATGTCAGCCCTCGCCTCCCTCCTCCGCCGCCGCCGCCGCGCCGACGACCTCCTCCTCCGCACGCTCTGCACCACCGCGGCTGCTCCTAGCGCCCCGGCCCTCTCAGCCGCGGCCGCCAAGACCCGCCTACGTCGCGAGTACGACGCCGACCGCAACATCTCCCTCCTCGAGGCCGTCGACACCGCCTCCCTCTCCGCCGGCTCCACGCGCCACGCGCTTTCCCTAGCCGCGCGCCGCCTCTCCCGCGCCGGACGATATGCCGACGCCGAGAAGCTCCTCTCCTCCCACATCCAAGCTTCCCCAACCGAGCCGCACCTCTCGGCCATCCTCTGCTCATATGGCTCCGCCGGCCTACCCGAGAAGGCCGTCGACGCCTTCCGTGCCGCCGCACCGTCCCTCCCGTCGCCCATCTCCCCGATGCCCTTCAACGCCATCCTATCGTCCTTCGTCCGGTGCCGCCGCCACCGCCGCGTCCCCGTCCTCTTCGAAGAGCTCTCCAAGGAGTTCTCCATCACCCCCGACGCCACCTCCTACGGCATCCTGGTGAAGGCTCACTGTATGGTTCGCCATGACGCCAAGGCACACGAAGTGTTGGCCCGGATGCGCGAGGAAGGTATCTCGCCCACCATCACCATCTACACCACTATGATCGATTCCATGTATAAGCAGAAGAAGGTAGAGGAGGCGGAGACCTTGTGGAAACAGATGTTGGAGAGCGGACGCAAGCCAGACCAGGCAACTTATAATGTGAAGGCGATGAACTATGGACTCAAGGGCAAGCCTGATGATGTTCTCCAGGTCATGGCGGAAATGGAGGCTGCTGGAGTGAAGCCAGACACCATCACCTACAATTTCCTCATGACGGCCTATTGCAAAGTTGGGAAGATGGAGGATGCCAAGGCGCTGTACCGTTCCCTAGGTGACAAGGGGTGCAAAGCGAATGCAGCCACATATAAGCATATGGTGGCAGAGTTGTTTGATCATGGAGATTTTGATGCTGCATTGGAGATTTATAGGGAAAGCGTGAGAAAGCACATGGTGCCAGACTTTAACACAATGAAGGGATTTGTTGAAGGATTGGCAAAGGGAGGCAGGGTGGCTGAGGCGAAGCAGGTTATTGCCGATGTAAAGAAGAAGTTCCCTGATAATATGTTGTCCGGTTGGAAGAAGCTGGAAAAGGAGCTTGGGTTCTGCTCAGATAGTGGAGATGCAACCCCTCAGGCAGAATCTACAGCTGAAGAATCAGTTTCTGAGACCCAGCCTGCTACTGCCGAAGCACTTGAACTAGAAGATTCTGCTGCCGACGAAACAAGTGTATCTGAAGAATCTGCTGGTGGTGAAACGCCTGCACCAGAGACTTCCAGTGACGAGGAAGCGCCTCGAGGTCCTGCTTAATTTAAGATTACTAAGCTCTTCTTTCAGTTCAGTCTGGTTCGTATGTTTGCGTTGGCAGTCTCAACTTTGAAGTACTGTTGATGCTGTGTCATGGAGAGGTAAACACTAGGTTTTGAATCCAGACTCTTGGAATGCTAACGTGAATAAATTATAGGATTCTGTACTTTGGGATTATGAGTCGCATACTCGCATGTTACTGTGTGCTGTGTGCACGGTGTTTTCTTGATGCTTGTCTTTAATTAAACCCATTGGGTATCGCCATTTTATCATTATTATGGTTTATGTATTCAAGCTTACTTTGTACGAATAGTAATGTCTGGATTATTAGCAGGGAGGGTGTGCTCACCTACTGAATTATTATTGAGAGTGCTCAAAGATGCTTGTAAGTCTGTTAGCAGGGGAGGTGTGCCCACCTATTGAACCGACTCATGTGCCATGCACTTGTACTGATCAAGACTTAGACCTAGGCCTTCTAGCTGTTAGTGATCTGAATTACCTATATATTCTGCACTCCATCAACGAAAACACCAGCTTGTGCATTCTACTTTTCTCTTCATTCTAACAGAGACCAGCACCACTGCAAGTGAGTCAATTGACAGCATCATCATTAACGGCGTTGGTGTTGGGTCCTTTATCTTCTCATATCATTAGTTGTAGTTCATGCTTGCTTTGATGAACTGCCTGTCATACAAGGAAACTGCATTGCTGGTGGTCTGGTTTTGGTGTTGTGTGTTGCAAGTTAATTCTGGAATACCAAGTCATCCTGCTGTAGATTCCTCATGACCAAAGAGCCAAGAAATATTGTCATTCAGATTGCTTTTCCCATGTAACTCTTGTTTTGTAATGAGTGCATAATTAGAAGAACAATGAAATGAGAATGGTAGCTTTTGTAGCCAGGAAATATTTGTAAAAGAATTTTACACCAGATACTTTCCGGAAGATCAGCTAAGACATTAGATACAAATAGTCAGACATATACAGATATCCTACAGTACTTCAGAACATTACAACTTCCCATGAAGCCGACGCTTCTGTCAAAAAAAAAACAGCAGCAGGAACTACAAACTTTACAAAAGGTAACACATGAATAGAGAAGGGTGAGTGAACTCACCACCAACTCAAACCTATGGAAGTACAGTAGGAAAGATGGACAATGAATTACCATAATTTTGCTCGTGTGTCTTTCAAGCATTGTCCTAGGGAGGCTAATATAGCTTCTCATGTTTAAGCTAAATTCAGTGAGGTCGTACATGTTTTTTGGCATGATGATCCTGCTATTTGTGTGTGTCGTGTAATTGCAGACGATGTATCTATTATGCCCAATCTAATATAATCCGCCGTGCTGGTTTCCCTCAAAAAAAAAAGGATGAACATGGAATGATGAGAGCGTCCCTCTCAACTCTCAAGTAATCTTAGTACTCTCTCTTCTAAAATGTAAGACTTCGTAGAAAGCATATCGAACTACGACCATAATATTATCAGTTTTTGATATATGAGAACATTATTGATATATGAGAACATTACTGAGATTGCTCAAAGGATGATAATATTATCAGTTTTTGACTTTTTCATAAAAAAATACTTCATAAATGTGTAAAAAAAATATGATTCGTTGACCTATCTTATAATTTCATTAATGTATTTGTACAAAAGCCAATAGCCGGAGTTGTATCTTTGCGACCATGTCTATCCAGAACGTCATGTGTCTTCGAACGAATTTTGTGAGAAAATGTAACGCTCATTTCAGTTTAGCAAGCGGAGAAACCGGTAGGGAGAGCAGAGATAAATAAGCATATTCGGTTAATGTTTTGAGAGAGCGTGGAAATAAAAGAGGGCAAAAAGACACTGTTTAGGAACAGACATTTAGAAAGTACTCCATTCAACAGACAAAAAAAGAGAGATTGTGTACAGAAACACATATTCAAAAGGTATTCAGCATCTAAAATAGTACAAAAAGATAGACTGAGTTCAGGAACACATATTCATAAAGTATACAGTATCTAATAACGAAATTATCTGGCGGATTGATTACTCGATGCAGTGTGGTCAGATTCAACTTTATTCAGGAAACAAACAACTCCATCCTTCCAAGCAATTTAGCCTGCAACTCATATTCTGCATTTTAGTTTAGCCAGAGGCCGTGAGATAAAACACCATCTGTATATCATGCCTTGGTCAGCGATCAAGGTAGAAGCTTGTCAAATATGAACAGACCTTGCAGACGGACCATACCAATTCAAACCGTGATGAAAGAAGCACCATTAGGTCTTTCGTTTTTAATACTCACAGCGCATAAAGAGAAGGTTAACTAACTGAATTTGGCATGTCTGTCGGATGAACTGGGTCACACTCAAATTAATATGCTAGACATCATAGATCACAAGGTGCACAAATAAAGCTTCAAACTGTTCCCTCGCCAGTATAAAATGTGATCCACATTCTAAAGGAAAATAAAGAAGAAGAAAAAACACACCCTATTTCTTTGTAATAACAGCCAATAAAGTATCAAATACATAAGCTGATGAGCCAACTTCCACAAACAGGGCCACTTGCAGTAGAAGCAATGCTCTACTGAGAGCCACAGCAGAGCCTATCGTATTTTCAGGAAAATAAATTCCACACGTTTCTAGTCTTCAATTCAAGTTTACTAGCATAGTAAGTTTGGCAGCACAAGTTTGTTTACTAGCATAGTAACTTCCACAAAAGGTCAATTAACAGGGCGAAGAGCATCGTAGATTACTAGCATAGTAAGTTTGGCAGCACAAGTTTGATAGATAATTGACATCCAATGTATGGATAACATGATGAGAAGTTGGCATTGTGGATTCTAATTTATCAATCAAAGATCAGCAAAGCCCAATACACAGGACAACATATGCAGAATTTGACATAACCAATCCATCAGACCAACTTGCTAGAACTAACGAAGAATAAAACAGAACCCCATGAAGCATAATTTAACATAAAGATTTCTGCAGTCTCGTGCTACAGAAATATATGAAAGCTAAACTTAAACTTTTGCTGCCAATTTCATCTAAGCTCACTGAAAATACAGCTGAAGGAACACCACAAAATCTTGTCTAGACGACTTGCCAAACATTCCAATTTCAAGCTATAGTTAAGTATGACAGTCAAGACTGGGATACCTATTTCGAGTACCACCATCCACAACTGCAGCCTTGCAAACATAATGCAGATACAATTACCCAGTCCTTATCATCTTCAATGTAGATCTCACTTATTGACATATCCTTCCTTGCGCCCCTCGAAACCAGGTCGCATAAGCTTCTTCTCACGCTTCTCTATTTTGCGCGCCTTCTTGTCCTGTGCCCGCTCCTTCATGTTCTCCTTCCGCGTATTCTGCTTCTCCTTCCTCTTGCTGTCCTCTGTCTTCTTCCTGTCCTTCCACTGCTCCGCGGCCTTCTGCTGCCTCTTCTTATCCTTCTTCATGCTCTCCTTAATCAACTTAGGGTTATCATGCACCTTCTCACCAGCAGCACGCCTTGTTGCCACATCCCAGGCCATCTTGGTAGCCTTCTTAGGATCCTCCTTTGCCCGCTGCATCCGCTTAGCCTGCTCCAGCTCCTTCTTCTTGTTCTTGACCCTCCTCTTCTTCCTCCGCCTCGCATCCTTTGGGTCAACCAACACATTGCCATACATGATATCTGCCCCCTTCTCATCCGACTCCTTCCTCTGCTTCTTCCCATCCTTACCATCTGCATCCTCGGTGCCATCCTCACGCTTCCGCTTTGCACCCTCGTCCTTCCCCTTGCTCACTTTAGTTCCCTTTACCTTCTTGCTCTTCTCCTTCTGGGGCTTATTCAGGAACTCCGGCCTGGTGCACCGGTTCCCACGGAGCTCCGTGATGCGACGATGAAGCCGCTCTCGAAGCTCCTCGTAAGTCACCGACCGGTCCTCAGAAACAACTGCTGCCGGGGCCATCAGCATCTCTTCTTCATCATCATCACCATCCTCCTCCTGCTCCTCTTCATCATCACCCTCTGTGGTTGCCTCGCCCTCGGACTCCTGGCTCTCGTCTTGGGACTTATCCTCCTCCTCTTCCTCCTCTGCCTCTTGGTCGGCGACGGACTTCTTGAGGAGGTCAAGGGTGGAGGAAGGCGGCCCCGCGGGGTCGAGGCGGGCTCGGCGGGCAGCCTTGATATTGGCGCGGGACTGAGCCTTCATGGCCGCCTTGGCGGACTTGGAGAGACCCTGGTAGTAGGGGCGATCCTCGTCGTCGACGGAGAGGTAGAAGCGCGGGGGTATGAGCTGCACGAGGGCGTCGAAGAACAGGGCATGGCCTTGGACGCCGTCGCAGTTGGCCGCTGCTTCTAGGAGCTCGGCGGCCTTCGCGCTGGCGGCGACGGAATCGTTGTCGGCCGCCTCGGCGGCGGCGGCGGCGGCGGCGGAGGCCGAGGGTTTCCTGGCCATTGCGGCGAGGGTTTGAAGGGGTTTCAGAGATGGATGAGTCGCCGTCCGTGGCTTCAAGGTTCTATATTGTGGTTATTGGTTAGATGGGCCAGGTTGGGCTCTAACAGGCTTTCCATCATAAATCTTAACTGGGCCTTTTCTCATCTTTCCTACTCCATCGAGTTACGAGAGCTACCCTAAAAAAAACAATCTGGAAAAGCCCTCAACATTTGTTTTTGCAAATTCTGTAAAATAATGCGGCTAGAGGTACTCCATCGGTGGAT
Source organism: Poa pratensis (assembly GCA_947311845.1). NCBI lineage: Eukaryota > Viridiplantae > Streptophyta > Magnoliopsida > Poales > Poaceae > Poa > Poa pratensis. Next base: position 30,235,334 of record CAMZMU010000107.1, on the reverse strand, counting down.
AAGATATCTCAAAACTACAATACAAACTTGGGTGTGTTCTCTTCATCAACATTACCATACTATTCTCTCGGAGCATATATGAACTGCTAGAACTAGGCGTTGATATCATCAACGCCGTGAGACTATCTGCTCTCAGGATCTCACTTAATGCAACATTGAACCTCCTGACACAACATTTTTTCAAAGAGCCTATAATACTTGTGGAAAATGTGGCAATATTATAATATCTCCATGTAGCAAAATAAATCAACTAAGAAAGAAATCCCCATTAGTCACGTCACATCCTCGAGAAAAAATCATCATACACATGCAGATATAAACAAACATTTGCAGAAAAACACACAATAGTCGAAGAAGGAATACGCAGGTGCCAATAAACATAGCAACATATCGCTCGTATATTTGCAAAATATCGCACGAGAAACAATGTATCGCACGGCTGTGTTTTTTTTTGAAATACAACACTTTATTGATCAAATCACATCAGTACATAGAGTCTTCCGGATGCAATCCGGAGCAGAATCAGAAATAAAGCCTACACTAGAAACATCACAAGTTCTAGCAAGAATGTGTGCCGCTTCGTTTAAAGAACGTTTAACATGACAGAAGGAGGCAGAAGAGAAGCCCGCCGCCAACCATTTGATATCTTGTACCACGGAACCAACCTGGGAACGATCAGGACCTGGCGCTTTCATCCGATGAACCAGCGACAAACAGTCTGAGGCAAAGATAGCGTGAGAGAAGCCCTTGTCGCGTGCGATCACCACTGCGCGCCTGAGCGCCATAGCCTCGGCAACCTCCGGAGAAGAGAAGCCCATCATGGGCTCGCTAGCCGCAGCCAGACACCCACCCGTATGATCACGAATAATCGCTCCCATGGCCATACGACGACGATCCTCAAACAGTGCTGCATCAACGTTAACAAGAACTACCCCAGGCGGCGGCGGTGACCATCTCTCTGACGTGCTGGTCTCACGCCTAGTGCTGGAGCTTGATTTGCAGCAAAATTCTGTGATCATATCGACATAAGCGAGAATCCTTGCAGCAGTCCGCTTCGGGTCAGGCATAGCTTGATTGTTCCTCGTATCATTTCTAGCTTCCCAAATGTGCCAGCACCCAACCGCCAAACAAGTTGCCTCCCTTTCAGTCGAATTAGAGAGGAAATCAAACAACCAATACTTAGGTGTCATGAAATCACATCTCTTAAGCTGTAGACTGATGGAGCCCTTGACAATTCTCCAAACCTCCCGAGCAAATTGACACATAAGCATTGAGTGTGCAATACTCTCTTCTCTACCACAGAATACGCATGCAGCACTTGTAGGGATATGGCGTATGTGCATTTGTAAACCACTCGGAAGGCAGTCATGTGCGAACCTCCAAAGATGAATCTTCATTTTACCTGGAGCGTTGATCTTCCACAACGCCTTCCATTGTTTCTCTTCGTTTGCCGAAGCAGAAGAAGACCCTCTACCCCTCACACTTCTGGTCACAAAGTGCTTAGTAGAGCGAGCGAGGTTATAAGCAGACCGCACTGAATAAATCCCTTGCTTCGTATGTGGCCAACGCACAAAATCCTCACCACCATGTCTACTAATATGGACTTGAAGAATCTGATTAGCAGTATAAGGATCAAAAAAGGCATTGACAGTCTCGGGGATCCATTCCCCTGTTTCCTCGTCCAGCAAGCAGCTCACGGTTGCAATATTTGGGATCGGCTTGAGTGGTTTCAACGTGTAAGGAGGACGATCAGGAATCCAGTGATCTGAAGTGATCTTCACAGTCCTACCATTGCCGATGCCCCATTGTACACCCTGGAGAAGAAGGTCTCGACCAAAAAGAATACTTCTCCACGTGTAGGATGCTGATCTGGGTTTCGGTGCACTCAAAAAATCTGTGTGAGGGAAATATCTACCTTTCAGCACCCGTGCACATAATGACGTAGGCTCTGTGAGCAGACGCCATCCCTGCCGACCAAGCATAGCTTGGTTAAATAACGGCAGATCTCTGAAACCCAGTCCACCAAGGGTTTTAGGAGTCGATAGCCACTCCCAAGACCTCCAATGCAGCTTCTTCTTCCCATCTTCCACCCCCCACCAATGATTGGCGATCGTGGATTTCATCTTGTCACAGTTGGAGATAGGAATTTGAAAGCAACTCATAACATATGTGGGTATAGCCTGAATCACTGCCTTCAAAAATGCTTCTTTACCCGCTCTCGACATAGGCCGATCCGTCACCCCATTCATACGTTTCCAAATCATGTCATAGAGAAAGTTGAAGGTAGATGTGGATGATCTCCCAACCCTCGTGGGCATGCCCAAATAGAAATCATTAAGTACCTCGCTTTGAACACCCAAGCTATTCTTCACCCTTTCCTTGACTAGAACATCACAATGATTGCCGAAGAAGACCGAGGATTTGTCCAGATTAACTTTCTGTCCAGAACCTTCACAATACATCTTCAGAATATTCTTGAGAGCCTCCACACTCCTACTGTCACTCCGAGCAAAGAAGATGCTGTCATCTGCAAACAGTAAATGGGATATAGGAGGACCGAGTCTACCATTCTTAATACCATAGAGCTCACCTCGGTTCTCACTTTGCTGCAGTAAACTAGACAGACCTTCTGTACATAGGAGAAACAAATAGGGACTAATGGGGTCCCCCTGACGAATGCCCCTAGATGGTACCACTGGCTCAGTCAATTCGCCGTTCACCCGAACAGCATATCTGACACACGTGACACATCTCATAACAGACTGAATCCACTCTGGAGCAAAACCAAGCTTGCTAAGACAGCCATGCAAATAATCCCACTCCACTCTGTCATATGCCTTCATCATGTCGATCTTTAAGGCAAAGAAAGGACGCTTGTTATCCTGATGGCGTATGGAATGCAAGCACTCGAAGGCGATGAGGGCATTGTCGGTGATGAGCCTGCCAGGCACAAAAGCACTTTGTTGCTCAGATATCACATGCGGTAGTATCACCTTCAACCTATTCGCCAACACTTTAGAAGCAATCTTATATATCACATTGCATAAGCTGATTGGCCGAAAATTCTTCAGCAATTTAGGCTTCGTGACCTTGGGAATCAGAACAATGACGGAGTCACAGAACCCCTCCGGCACCTCTCCTCCATTGATAAACGACCGCACAGCATGACAAATATCCTCTTTAAAGAACTCCCAATGGGTTTGATAAAATAACGCCGGAAAGCCATCTGGCCCCGGTGCTTTGGTCGGCCCCATTTGGAAAAGGGCAGCCTTGATCTCTTCATTAGTGTACGGCTTGCACAAATCAGCATTCATCTCAGATGACACTTTTGAAGGGACTGAATCAAGTACTGCATCCATCGAAGTACAAGGTTCAGAAGAAAAAAGATGCTCATAGAAATTATGAACCATACCTTTGATCTCTCCTTGTGCTTCACATTTTGAGCCATCCGCACGTAACAGTACATCAATTTTATTTGTTCTTCGACGTGCAGATGCCCTTGCGTGGAAGAAGGCGGTGTTACGATCACCTTCCCGCAGCCACTCTACCCGCGAGCGCTGCCGTGCCATGATCTCTTCTCGCTCAAAAAGCTCACACAATTCACGCTCCACCACTCGTTCTTCCTCGAGACTAGCATCCGAAAGCATCTGGCCACGTATGTACCGTAGGCGGCCTTCCAACTTCCGGATCTTATTACGAACAGAGCCAAATGTAGCACGACTCCAGTCCTTCAAAGAGCCAGCGACCCGGTTCAGATTGGACCACGTCGCACTCAACGATCTCGTACCATCACCATTGTCAGCCCAAGCCTTCTCCAGCACATCTCTATAATCTGGTGCTCGCAGCCACATGGCCTCATATTTAAAATTTTGCTGCACCGGTTGTGAGACAACATATCTGGAATTCCGCTCCAAGGCAATCAAGATAGCATAGTGGTCTGATGATGTGGTAATAATATTCTCCACCGCACACTCCTCAAAGAGACGGGAGAAATCACCGTTTGCAACTGCTCTGTCTAGCCGAACTTTTACATGAGTGTCCGCACCTTGGCGATTACTCCACGTGAATTTAGGGCCCTCGTAGCCCAAGTCCATCAGCTCGCAATCTTGCAAACATTCGCGGAACGCGTTGATCTGTGATTCAGTCCGATCACGGGGACCCACGTGTTCATCTTGACTCAGAACTTCGTTGAAGTCACCGCAACAAATCCAGGGACCATTCCATTGTGCACGCATAAAGCGAAGAAAGTCCCAGAACTCCTGCCGTAATTCTCGGCGAGGCTCTCCATATACAAAGGTTGCACGCCACTTGGCTCCCGTCTCCGGTGTGATATGAACGTCAATACACCGAGAATTACAGGCTTTGAGGGTAACCGTGACAGAAGACAACCAAAACAGGGCTAAGCCACCGCTCAACCCCTCACTGCTAACAGCAAAACAACCAGAGTACCCTAGGGACCACATGAAATTACGCACTCTGGTATCCTTCATCTTCGTTTCGGAGAGGAAGAGAAGGGTGGGACGATGAGCTTTCACTAGCCAGCGAAGCTCGCCAACTGTCGCGTCCGTCCCTAGTCCACGACAGTTCCAGCATAAGAGTCTCATTGCGTGCGGCGGGGCTGCTTAACAGCACCCGCCTGATCCGCCGATCCAAACCCGTCTCTCTTCAGCTTCTTATTCGAGTCACTACTTTGTTCCTCCAGAGAATCTGCAGCTGGAGGTGCAAGTACCCCAGCAATAGGATGCAACACCACCGCCAAACGATCCTGATCTCCGTCGACCACCGGAGGAGACTTGGCTCGATACACAGATTTCACAGTCTTCCGTTTCTGACCAGCCAAAGCCTTGCCCCTCTCCTGGGCCACCACTAGCTCCTTCCCAGATTTTTGTCCAGGGTTGCGAGCACGAGTTTTCTTGGGTTTCACCGGCGAGGAAGCCTCGGCGGCCTCATCCGGTTTACTGTTCTGCCGAGCTGCATTATAATTACCAGACTGATTTGGACGCTCAGGCGAGACACGAGACGAGGAGCGTCCCTGACCAGCTGGAACTGGATCACTTGAAGAACGTGCACCTTGGGCTTTCTTCCTGTCATCTGGAGCACACACGCGCTCCGAACAGTATGGCAGCTTTCCCATAGCATCCCTCTCCCCAGGGTTTTTGCATTCCAGAGACGTATGTCCCACGATCCCGCACGCAAAACAGAAGTGCGGCAACTGCTCATATTGAACATCAAACCAATCAGTCAAGTTCCGACGCTGAGAATATACCGTGACTCCCCGCATAAGCGGTTTATCAGTATCTATCTCAACCCGAACACGCATATAACCTCCCCAGCATCGTCCAGATGCATCACAATCCACCGCTGGCACACTTCCTTCCACGCATAATGAACCAGCAATAACAGATCCCAACCTCTTGTTCATGTAGCCGAAGGGCAGGTTAATTATTCTAGCCCACACCTTCAACCTATTGAAAATCATGTCCCGAGGCTTAAGATCAATGTTAAAGTTCTGAAGCAGAACAGCTTTCTTCCCGACCACCCAAGGGGGCCCATCTACAACACGGTCCATGTCCGCCTTTGAACTGAACTCCGCCACGAAGGTGTTGTCGCCGGCCGGGTTGAAGAACAGACCGCGAGGGTTACCCCAAGCAGGTCGTAGCGCCGACGCGATCGTGCTGATGTGCAGCGTCGTTGGAGAGAGCACCTTGCCGACGAGAGCCCACTCCGAGTGGACCTGCACATCGTCGCCTCCATCATCAAGCACCACCGCAGCTGACTCCGCAGCCGTAAGCCGGAGCCGTCCCATCATCTCCGCGACTTGTTCATCCGATCCCGACGCCGCCGCCGTTGACTTAGGCGCCGAACCACTTGCAGAGCCACCGGCCACCAAAGGGTTGGCCGTCCCTGCCGAGTTGCCCCTGCCACTCATCCCCGACACATCCGCCATTGCTCTCCAACACCGGACACACCACCGATCAAGGGCGGGTAGCAGTCTAGGAAAGCCCCGAGATCGCCCCGAACCGGTGGGAGAGGGAAGGAGAGAGAGGCCTTGAGGTTGCCGGGAGAGGGGAGGGATATGGGAGAGGTAACCACGCCCGCGAACGTGCCCCAAACGTGGTTTCAAACCCTAGGCAGATGCGATCGCCATGGCAGTCGCCTGTGCCCTAGGAGAGAGAAACTCGACCTACCGTACCTCCTCGAGCTTTCAAGTTGAATCTACGTACGTATCGCACGGCTGTGTTGTGGAAGCAAAAAAGTGTCCGCTGACTAGGATTCAACTCCCCAAAGATAGAAGTAGATTTACAAGCATGAACTTCGCCCAAAGGCCGATTTGCAAGCGTGAGCTTCGCCGAGACAAAAATATGTTTTTGCACAATCTGGTGATTATCTTAGCAACCTCCGTTAGGTCTCCTGTTTCCAATTTCGTTGTGTTTGTCGTTCTGTACATGGACTTCTCAACTCAATTTAGAAGACGGGGGACCCTGTTTCGAGACATGATATGAGGATGGGCTTGCGGGCACACCGTGCACGACCCAAAATGCGGCTCGCCGGCGGCCGTTCCACAGAACGCCTAGCTCTGTGCTATGATAGAGGCTGATCTAGAAGAAGACCACCTTTCGGTGCTGCTTTGAAACGCTCACATTTTCCGTTACATAGAATAAAGTGAAGGGCTTCTTCCAACCCCGTCCCCGTGTCGCTGCCCCAGGCGACACCGGGACGACCCCGTCGCGCGGCGCCGAGCCCCCTCGCCGGACTCCTCCTGCCGCCGCTGCCGCCGGCCCCTGCGCCGCGGTGGCGGCGGGCCCCCTCCGGTGCCAAAGGTGCCGTGGGGGGGAAGCTCCTGGTTCTCTTCGAGGCGCTGGTGGCCGGCCGGTCCGCCTGGGGCGACGGTCGGCGGCTGGCCGGCGCGGGCCTGATGCGGTGGGTGATGGTGTGCTGTGGCGCGGGTGGAGCTGTGCTGGGCGCGGGTGGTGGTCTACGCGCGACGGCGCGGATGGCGCTCGCCCGGGCTCGATCTGGGCCGCGGGCGGGCCGAGCGGGCCGCGTCTGCTTTGTGGCGTCTGCCGGCGGTAGGTGGACGGTGGCAGCTGTGCGTCCCGTGCGGGGCGGCGTGGAGGCCCCGAAGCTGGGGGCAGGGGCGATGGCACTGGTGTGGTGGCGAGGTGCGGCCGATGTGGTGTTGTGTGGCGGCCTGGGCGTCGTCCAGCGCTGGCAGGGGCCGGGATCCAGCGCGGCAGCGACAGGATGAGCTGCAAGGGGAGGTGGCGGAGACTTCGGCGCGGAGGCAGGAGATGGCCTCTCCTGCCGCCGTGCCCCGGCGTCCGGGCGGCGTGGAAGCCGGGGCGGCGGCCCCGGACAGTGGCGGCTCTCCGGCGGAGCGGCTGAGTGGTGGTTCCGGCGCGGTAGGTGGCCTCCGGCTGCCGTGCTCCGGCCCCGGATCGATGCGGGCATGCCAGCTGCCGTGGAGGAAGGTGCCGCGGCGGCAGCGGCATGTGAAAGTGCATGTGTTGCCCCATGCGTGGTTTTGGTAATTAATGACAATCCTTATGGACTAATGTTTGCATTGAGATATTTGTAGATCTTGTCCATTGGAAGAGATTGGAGTTCATGTGTTGGACTCTAGAAGATTACATGATGACCAAGGTTCCATCCAAGGGTTTATATGAAGAGTTGGGCTTATTGCAAGCATGGCTTGGAAAAGAAGATTGAGTGAACTTCATGTTTATCTCCAAGCCATCATCTATATCAAGAGAAGAATATGAAACGCAAGTTGTTACATGAAGACGGAGCTTAGCGAGGCTCTCCCATAATGGGTATGGGGGAGCATTTGGAGATATCTTCATCAAGCATGTGCTTGCAAGCACAATCAAGAAAGGTGTTCCATCTTGAGAGAGTCAAGATCGTCATCATCTAGCTCAATTGGAATGCGCAAGGCAAAGGTATGATCTTGATAGGGTTTCTATTTTACCGGTCTCGTGTTGTGGGAGACCGGGTTATAGGATAGACGGCGTACTATCAAGTGAGGCTCTCAAGTGAGTAACTTGATCGCATCTTTATGGAGAGCTCAAACCTTTGCATACTTGGCATTATCATCTTTCTTGGTTCTTATTTGGCTTTTATCCATGAGGGAATTTAGAGCTTGTGTTCATCTCCATACCAAGCTCTAGTTCATCAAAAACGGATTCCATTTGAATATCTTGTGATGTTTTTGATGTTGGAGGTTTTACCGGTTCATCTTTTGTAGAGAGTTCAAACTCTCTTCTTGTGTTCTCCTCCTCACATGATGGACTATGATGTGAATATGCATGGTCTTGTAGTGCTTGTGGTTATCTTCGGAACAAGCCCAAGATCATAGAAAACGGAGTCCGGATGAAAATCTTGTTGCATTCTCGGTGTTGGAAATATTACCGGTCCTCCTCGAGATAAGATCCACACCTTCCATGTGTGGTATCTCCTCTATATTTGTGACCCTTAATATTTCTTGTCGTTACCTTTCCAACGCAATTGGATTCACCTGTTTTGGAGTTCATATGAGAAAGTTATTGCATTTCAGGCTGTGCTGTTTTGTTGCTGCTGTTCAGGCCGGAGTTTCCGGTCACCAGGACCGGAGTCTCCGGACTCAGGTTTTTCCTCGAAGAAGCTTAGTTCTTGTTCAGCCCCTGGTGGGGGCCGGAGTTTCCGGCCCAAGGGGCCGGAGTATCCGCCCCGGACCGGAGTTTCCGGTCCCAGGGGGCCGGAGTTTCTGCCTGTGTTTCTCTCGTCTGTTAGTTGTTCACCCCCTGGTGGGGGCCGGAGTTTCCGGCCTCTGTCGGCCGGAGTTTCCGCCCCAGGCCGGAGTTTCCGTCTCTTGGACCGGAAACTCCGGTGCAAAACTGGCTGCAACGGCTCTTTTTCTGGGAGGGGTATTGGGGTATAAATACCCCTCCACCTACCTCCAGCCAGTCAGCTCTGCCCAGCACGAATTGCTTTCTCTCTCCTTCATTGTTGCAACCTCATTTCTTTGATATCTCCCAATCCCTCCACCCAAACTCTTTGATCTTTGGAGGATTGAAGGAGAAGACCTAGATCTACATTTCCACCAATCAATCTCTCCTCTAAGTGAGGGGAACATAGTGGATCTAGTTCTTGGAGTTCTTGAGTGGTTCTCCTCTTTGTTCTTCCTCCCTTCTCCCCCATAAGCATTTGTTGCTTGTGGTGGGATTTGAGAGTGAAGGATTTGAGCACTTGTGCTCTTGCCTTTTGCATTTGGTGCATCGGTGTGCTCTCCACGAAGATTCGTGGAAGTTGAAAGCTTGTGAACTTGTTACTCTTGGGTCTTTGGATCCTAGACGCCCGTGTGGTGGTTGGACCCTTGTGTGGTCACTTGTAGCTGTTCGGGAGCCCCAATCCCGTTGTGGGTTGTGCCCCGGATCGTTGTTGAAAGGCTCCGGATATCCGCCTCGAAGGATTCCGATAGTGGAAGGTGAACCAAACCTTTGTGGTGCGGTTCATCGGAGAATAGGGTGAGCCTTTGTGGCGTTGAGATCGACCTTTGTGGTGCCTCACACCTCTCCAACGAGACGTACTCCCTTAACAAGGAGGAACTCGGGAATACATCCTCGTCTCCGCGTGCCTCGGTTATTTCTATACCCGAGCCTTTTATTTATGCACTTTACTTTGTGATAGCCTTCGTGCTTGAAGTATTCTATATTGCTATCACCTTGTTGCTTGTCTTGCTTAGCATAAGTTGTTGGTGCACATAGGTGAGCCTAGTATTTTTATGTTGTTGGCTTGTTAATTTAAACACATAGTTTTATTCCGCAATTAGCAAGCCTTTAACCGGAAAAGTTTTAATCGCCTATTCACCCCCCCCCCCTCTAGGCGACATCATTGTCCTTTCAGCATGCGGTGGAGCTCGGCAGTTGACGACACGACCAGGACGCCGTCCTGTGGCTCCCGAAGCTTTGCGGTCGGGTTGAACTCCGGGCGAAAGCTCGCACGGACTTCGGTCAGTGCCGACGACGGCGGCGCCCTCGGGCGTCGTTCTCCTTCTTGTTGGCGTTGTTGTGGAGCTTTTCGATCTCGACTAACGCGTGTGGTTCCAAGAGATCCGGGTGAAAATCTAGCTCCTCGGGAGCGGGCGGCGGTGACGATCTCGTCACTACCTTGTTGGAGGCGCCGCTTTGGAGCTCTTGGCCTGCGTGGTGCGACGGTTTCGCGGCGGATGTGCAAATTGGTGCGTGTGGTCGTGGGTGGTGGACGTCGGGGCGGCGGCCCCGGATGGTGGTGGATGTCGAGGCGGCGGCCTCGGTCTCCCACGCTACGACGGTTCTATGAGGCAGAGCGTTGTCTAGCGGGGGTATGGGTGGCGACCTGGATGGAGACTGCGCGGGCAGAGGGTTCGTCGACCTGACTGGATCATTTTCGGGCAATGCGAAGGTCGATCTGGTTGCTTCTCCGGGGCGGCGGCTCCGGTACATGGTGGTTTTGGTGGCAACCTGGATGAAGACTGCGTGGGCAAAGGGTTCGTCGACCATGACTGGATCGCTTTCGGGCAATGCGAAGATCGATCTGGTTGTTACGCCGGGGCGGCGGCCCCGGAGCGGGTGGTGTGTGTTGTGGCGTTTGTCGACTTGGGTCGTGTGGACGACGGGTCGCTTCGTTTGTGTCATTTTTTTGTACAGATTGTATGGTTTTTGGACCCGGTTTCCCTTATAAACTGGGTCAACTCTTTCTATCTATTCGGGCGGTGGATCGACCACCTTGTCCTAAAAAAAAAAAAAGTGAACGCGTAAAGTTGAAACACAAATATTTGCTGCGTAGCCCGAGCACGGTATGTGCATTGTTCAGAAATCCCATCAATTATAAAATGCCGGATTTATGTTTTGCATTTTCCTTTCCGCGTTTTGGGGTGGAGCTTGCGATATTGTCTTTGTCAGGAATGAGTTCAGTCCACGGCCTGCATAATAATACAATACTAGTACTACCGAGCGAACTGTCAGGATCCCGGATCAGACCCGGTATTTCAAACTTACAATCGAATACGAGCACGCGCGTTCGTGAAAGCAACACAGAAATACCACGAGCTTCTGCTAGTTGGCTCCGTTCGGAGCCAAGCAAGCGCGCGTGCCGCCTGAGATGATCCCGACAGGTGATGTGTACTCCCGGCCAGCCTATTTTCTGCCGTGAGATCGATCTCTATCGTCCTCTATTCAAATGAGATCTCGCGATCACCAACAGTACTGTAGCATCCATAGTGTCGCAGCGCGGCGGCCGTGCCCAACTTGGATCATCCAACCGCTACCGCTGTCCGCCGTGGTCACTAGCTGTCTCACATAATACAAATCAACAATCTAGCAGCTGCCAAATGAGCGGAGCACAAAGTCCTGGATTAGCATCGACAACACAAATTGCAAATAATGTGAAAATACATTTCATGATGTTTCTGATGATATCATTTGACATTATAATTTGTTTTCTATTTACTTTTACTTGGTCGAATATAATAGATTTAGCAGTAAATTATACTCCCTCCGTTCTAAATTACTCCCTCCATTCCGTAATACTAGGCGTGCATGTTCTGACCCGCATACCAAGGTGGAGCAGCATGGCTGCAATCTTTCCGTATTTAGAGCATCTCCACCGGGGGCTTCTAAAGGACCTCCAAAGGCCATTTGGGGGGGCCGAACACCAAAAACGCCCATCAGCGGCACCCCCAAAGCCTCGCCCTGAGCGATTTTGTGTCCGGCACCCCCAGGAGGCTTGGAGGCCCTCCTGGGGTGCCGGACATCGCCTCGGGCCTGGCCCTGACAGCGCTGGCCCGCCCGTCATACACACGACGCGCCCGTCCCGTGTTAATGAAGGCTGCGCAGGAGGCCGTTCCGCCGCGTTTAATGTCGAGGCGACGAGACGGCGCCACGCCTCTCATCACGCGTCGCAATAACGCCGCGCCACTTCCAATGGCGCAGACGGAAGCGACGCGTGCTGGTGTCGCAGCGGCTGGCCACGGCGGCGCCCTGCAGACGCTTCGTCGGCGTCAATGCGCGGCGAGGGGAAGCGGTGGTCGCGTTAATGCAGACCACCCAACCCCGCTCCTCTGGCCGCCTTTAAAACCCGACGCAGCCCAGCCCCTTCTCCTCACACCATCTCTTCTCCCTCTCCCTCCCTCTCCCTCAAGAACATAGGCCGCCATGGCGGGCAGCCCCGGCGGGCAGCAACGCCACGAGCAGCTGGAGGAACTCCGGCGTCGCAACGAGGAGGCGGAGATGGCCAAGGCGTTCCAGCGAGGCATGTGGCGCGAGGAGGCCGAGAACGCGCCTCCCTACGTGCTCTCGCTGGAAACCGCGCGGCTGAGCAGCCGCCACCAGCTGCCGGTGGACGACGACGCCACCCTTCCAGACGGGTGGGTGAGGAGCGCCGCCAACATTCCGGTGGCGCCGCGGCTCAGAGGGCAGGACCGCGTCGAGTTCCTCCGGCGCAAGTGGACAGAGATGTCGTACGAGCAAAAGCTCGACCCCAAGTACTCCATCTCGGCGCCCTACTGGCACGCCGTGGTGAACAAGGAGTACGAGGCGCGTCGTAGCGGTCGACGAGAGGCAACGCCGGAGTTGTCCTCAACGGACGACGAGCGTGACGGCGAGGACGGCGACGACAACGACGACCCTGAGCTGGCCGATCTGCCTCTACAACCGGCTGCATCTTGGGCAGCAGCGTCGCTGTCACCGAAGAAAGGGGCGGCGCAAGCCGACGAGGCTTCCGATCAAACGCCCGCCGCATGTCACGACGGTGAATCGAAAACGCCGCGCCGGCGAAACCAGAAGCCTCAGCCGGCTCAGCCGAGGCTACGGGACGTTCCTCAAGGCCGGAGCCCATGATCTGAGGGAACCGGCGGGAACGTTTCTAAAGGCCATAGCCGATGGGAACGGAAGATGTGATCCCGGCGCCGGATCATCAAGGCATGCAAATCTCTTGATGATTCTTTGGCTTGGTTCGCATCTTCCTCTCCTTCGGCCGGCCATGAAGCCGCATCTCTTCTCCTCGCCGGCGCGTGTATTGGTTGGCGAGAAGCTGCATAGGCCCCCTTCTCTCCGCCTAGTCTAGTTTAGTTTGTTAAATCTCGTTTAAATTCGAAATTATAAGTTTGTTAAATCTCGTTTGAATGAAGTTTGAATAAATGAAAATTACAAGGGAATACATGCGGCGTACTTCTCTCCGCCTAGTCTAGGGTCTACGCATCCTTCTTCTTCTCCTTGGAGGCCAAAGCTTCCGCGTGATCGCCGTCTTGGCGAGGACGCTTGGGGGCCTTCGGCTTCTCGACGTTGCCGTCGTAGCCGTCCTCGTCCTTGTCATTGACGGCCGCGTCCTTGGCTGCGGGCGCGACCTCGCTCTCCTCCCCGCCGGCTGCCTCCTCCTCGGAGGGGGTTCCATGCGGGTTCAACACCTCGTACGGAGATGCGGGGGCTGCCTCGTTCCCGTCGGGCGTGTCGTCCTCCTCCTCGTCGTCGTCGTCCTCCTCTGCGGGGGTATCCACGTCCGACGAGGAACGCGGCGAAGGGGTGTCGTCGAGCCCGTAGAAGAGCTCGAGTTGCTCGACTTCTGACGGCGATGGCTCGACGGAAGAAGCAGTATCCGAGCCATTGCCGCTCGAGGATGAAGACAGCGGTGCTTGGCCTTCGCCGCCGGACTCCTCGCTGGTGGCGCCGGTACCCCACTCGGCCATGGCGTCGAATAGAATGACATCGACGTGTGCCCGCGAGGATGGTTAGATATTGCTGCCAAGCGGCGGCGGTTGCACGCCCACACGAACCGGCGGCGGTTGCCGTAACGCGGAGCGATGCGGCGGTTCGTGTGCCCGCAAGGTGTTCGACAGTTCGCTCTAATTTCGGGCCGTTTGGGGGTGGGCCTTTGGGGAGTACCGCTGTGGGCGGCTTCTAAATGTTGCCCGGACACATGCCCAGCACCCCCCACCCCCCAAAGAAGGCCCAATTGGGGGGGGTGTCGGACACACATTTGAAGGCCCCCGGTGGAGATGCTCTTACCCCTTGCACAATAGTAACTCACCCTGATAGAAGTGCAATGCATGGCTCCAGCCGTTGGCCACTCTCTCCCTTAAAATTTTCTGCCCAATGACACGGTGCGCATGCATGTTCTGCTGCTAGATTTAAAGGGGTAAAACCAGAAAGATTGGCTGAAATGTAACGGCGCGCCTTGCTTTGTGGTATTTTTGCAAGAAAATTTCACGCCCTATTCAATGGAACAGAGGGAGTAGATGACTTCTTTTGTCCAAATGTGAATGTATCTAGTCATGTTATAAGTATAGATACATCCACTTTTATCTAAATGGAAGTCATCTAATTTGGAACGGAGGGAGTACCTTTTACCCAACTGTTGTTCATTTATGACACTGATTACCCCATTTAGTGTAACAAAATCAGTAAAACACCATATATTAATCTTGAACACGCTTCCCTAAAGAAGTATTGAAAACGGCTTAGCCAATATTAACATTCTACATGTTTCGTTACAATCGACCAACATCTTAGTACTATCTAGTGCATCGAAATATATAAAGACCGGAGGGAGTCAAGTTATCGACGATAATTTTTAGCCTTATTTTCACACAAATATTCAGTTCGTCGTTGTTATCTTAATATTTTAAAATCTTAGTTATCACCTCACAGCTTGCCCAACAAAAATGCTTTAAAAAAAAAAGATGATTCAAAGTTTCTAAAACGGGTAATCATAATTTTTCTAGATAGGATAATTAATGTAAAAAAGGATAACCGAAGGGCATAAACTAGAATTCACTCTAGATTTAGCTTGGACCAAAAATCATACACAACTCATTTTGGAAGGGGGTTAGTGAGGAGAGTTGACAAATGCCTCCCGAGTTCTGAGGAGTTTATTTTTATTTACAAATTCGAAAATTGTATTTTAAAGTTTCAAAAAATCATAAAATAAAACCTGAATGTAGATAATGATGAACTCTACTTGTGTACGCAAAATCTCCAAAATGCGTTATAGTTTGACTGAACAAAAAAACGTCAAATGTGTGAAATCTGTGTGCGATGGACAATGCACATTTTTAAGCTTCAAATTTTGCTTGATTTATCTTTTTTTAGAAGTCACGGGGGAACAAAATCCCCACCTGAATTTTATTTCAGCAGGTTACAAGTTCATGCACGGCGTGAAGAGAGGAACGTACTCCATGGGTCGACGTGTTCCTTTTCATCCTGTCTTTTACACTGGTTAATCCAGAGGATCAAGTCTGATACAACGTTACCAATAGTTACAGAGGCATCTTGGTCAATGGCCTAAAAAAATTGGCGTTTTGAGCGTCCCAGATCTTCCAGCAGATTACGTGGGCGATGGAAGGCCAGATGTCCCGTGACAACCCATTCGGAAGAGGAGAACACCAAAGGTCGGTGAAATTAACCGAAGGAGGGGGTGATGGTCAATCTATTCCAAACAGCTCGGGCGACGAAGCAGGTGAAGATTAGGTGGTCGCGGTCCTCGACAGGCTACACCGGGGACATGTAGCATAGTCGAGGATTGTCTTCTTGTGGAGGCCGAGTGTTGAGCCTGTCGAAGTGGAGTAGTCAGCCGAAGATCTTAAATTTTTTACAGAGTGAAGGAACCGTAGATGTTGGTGCGTTGGTCATCGTGCCGCTGAGAAGAGAGGGGAAGTGAATCTGGATCCGTCCAACATACGCCTGTTGTTTTTGTGTAGTCTAAAATATTAATAATTTTGAATTGAGATTAGAGTTTAGCATAAACTACACATAAAATTTGTGTCCTGGATTTTTTAACACTTACACATGCCGATCTCGATTTTTTTTTAATGAAGACGGCCAACATGGAGCTCGGGGAGGAACAGTATTTGGCCTTCCGAGGCATGTGCGAGTGCGACGCACTTGTCCACTCCAGCAGTCGAGCCTGACAAATTAGGGGCGGCGTGCGTGATCCTGCCGCGTCTAGCTCCGGAATGGGCAAGGTAGGGACGAGCCTTCGCAAAATGGTGGTCCATGTCCAGGTTCATGGAGGCTGATCAATCCACTCCGATAGATGTATTTTTCGAGATGCGCTAATCAATATACTCATCTTCAGGGCTTCGTGTCCCCGGATGACTCGACGAGACAGCGAAGGGACCTCTATGCCCAGCTCTGGCTCACAATGATTGAGACCGAGAACGAATGAACAAAAGAAACTGTGATACGCATGTTTATGCGCCAATGAGAAGGACATTAGTGGTGCCAGGTGTTAGAAGTCAACACAGCATGATCATTCTGAACTCGTCTCCAATATTTAACGTGAGTTGTGAATAAGTAGAGCGAATCACGAGCTATAAAGAAAAAATAACAACATTAGAACTTGTACATCCGTTGCAACAGAGAGAAAAAGGTACTCCCTTCAATCCATAAAATATGTCGGAGGAAGCAAACAGTTTCGTACAACTTAACGAGTCACGACATTTTTTCTGGATTGAAGGCAGTACATATATCCGAACTATTCAGAAACCAGAGTTAATTTCTTCCTTCTTCCTAGATAGTCGACGGTCTTGCACCATTTGTAATTCGGTTTATAGAGGGAACCCCCGTCATGCGCCAATGGGGCATCCCGACCACTCTGCTTCAAGGCGAGTGGCTTCGACCATCAGCCGCCGCCTGCCAGCGCACCTTGGATGCTGACGCTCCTGCCCGCCGTCCACCACTGCAAGAACCCATGGCTGCTACCCAACGTGCAAGGTCGAGCAACAGACGCACTTCACCGACCACCATCATAGCCCGGGGCCGACGCCTTAGCGCCCAACATCTCCCAACCGACTAAGCATGCGAAACGTGGCGAGAACAATCTCCAAGCTGATCGAGCACGCGAAGAAGGCCCACCGCTGGACACTGCAAGGGCTTTACCCTGCGGCGCTCTAGCGGCGTGCGGGGCTAGGGTTTGGGGTCTTTGTCTGCCAGCGTCAACCTAACCGAGAGATTTGACAGTACCCCTTTCATCCACAGTTACAAGATGTGCCAAAATGTTTTATATTGTGAAACAAAGGAAGTAATATTTTTTTATTTTTTTCGATAATTGGCCACAGTCTACAGTAGAATATGCTCTGATTCTGCAAGGCGTCGCTGTAACACTATCGTCGAAGGAGCTCGACGGAAAGAAGACGGTGCGTGCGGTACAGGGCGACTTCTTTTCGAGTTTCCTGCCAGCTTCGGGGTCACGGACCGCAGAAACGGAAAAGAACTGACCAGCTCCTCGGTGGCTTATCGGGACCGCGAAACTGATTTCCTTCGCGTTTGGAGAAGCTGGTCCTGGGGTGTTTCTGCGCCGTTTCCCGCAAAGGGGTCGAAGGGTTAAATTGTCTGCCCCTCCGTTTCGTTTTATTTACATGATACCTGCCACCGCAGGAAACAGACGAGGAGCCGAGTCAAACTCGTCGTCTCTCTCCCCGACCAGACTCCTCGCTCCTGTCTTTATCCTTTCTTTTTTCCCCACGCTCCCGATGGGATCGGCATAGCCGAGCCGCCGGCGCGCCCCGCCCCTGCCTCTCCACGCCGCCGCCGTGCACGGCTCCATCCCCGCCCCTGCCTCTCCTCGCCGCGGACCCCCACGGATCCATCCGCGCCCCGCCTCTCCTCGCCGCGGAACCCACGGATCGTTCCATCCTCGGCCGAGCTCCCCAGCCGAGCTCCTCCAACCGCCCCGCAGCCGAGCTCCTCCGACCGCCGCTGCCCCCAGCTGCTCGGCCACGGCTCCATCCCCGCCCCCGGACCGCCGTCTCCCCAGCTCCTCCAACCGCCCCCGCCCCTGCCTCTCCACGCCGCCGCCGACAAGATCGTCTCCCCACAACCTCCGCCGAGGATGTCGACCTCCCAGCCGCCGGTAACTAGATCGTGCCTCCATTTCTTTTGCTGAACATGTGACCGTGAATGTCTCCTGTTAAATTTGTGCATCAACAATATGGACCGTGGTTTGTTTGTGTATTTTGACTAGATGCATGTTTGTGGTCTTGTAAAATATCTTCTATTAGTAAAATGGTGACCTGCATTAGGCTTTAATTTCACTATTGGTCTATACAAATTGATGGATAATGATCATATTGTTGTTACACTCCGACAGAGCATCGCCCAAGGAGTTTGTGTACTGGAATTGATTGAGCAGTAGCATATGTCTATGCATTGATGTTACTTATGTGTCTATGCATTGTTTTGAATTCATCTTATATGCTGTCTGAATAGATGGTAAAGCCAAAAGCACCAAAAGCCAATTGGGATGCCCATGCTCACCGTGTATTTCTTGACGTGTGCATCGAAGAAGTGAATGCAAATAACCGTCCAGTGCAAGTTTTGAACAAGCATGGTTACATCAATTTGGTTAGGAAGTTCAACGAGCGCACCAAAAGAGAGTACACTCGCATACAAATGAAAAATAGGTGGGAAACACTCAAAAAGGATTACACGATTTGGAAGGGATTGGTGCAACATTCAACTGGTTTAGGAAGAGATCCAATCACTAATACCATTGATGCTAGCGACGATTGGTGGCAAACTGAGATACAGGTAATGATGTTTTCTTTATGTTCGGAAGTAGTTGTTACTTTTTATATGCTCTCATGCTGTTTTGTGATGTGCAGCTATGTCCAGATTCAGCCAAGTTTCGGACATCCCCACTCCAAGATGAGGATGACATGAAGATAATTTTTGACAAAAATTCTGTGACCAATGTGACAGCCAGGGTGCCTGGATCTTCTCAGGCTAGAGCTTCTCAGTCTACGATCAACGTTGATGAGGACGGTTCAGGATGTGAAGGTGAAGATGATACTAATGCCACTCCTCTGTGACTTTGACATGAGGTTCACATTTGTTGTTGCTGGATGGCCTGGATCTGTTCATGATACACGTGTATGGACTGATGCCCGCCCTCATTTTCCCAATTATCCGCACCCTCCTACTGGTAATCTTTTTGCACATATACGCAAAGTGTTTTCTCATAAATATTCTAGTCATGTTCTAATTTATTTTGCTACTTGTAGGAAAATACTATCTTGTTGACTCTGGATATCCAAACAGAACTGGTTATCTCGCCCCATTCAAAGAGCAGCGCTACCATGTTCCAGACTTCCAAGGGGCACCTCCAAGAAACATGCTGGAAAAATTCAACCATCTTCATTCTTGTCTTCGAAATGCTATTGAAAGAGCATTTGGGGTGCTGAAGATGAAGTGGCGCATTCTGCTTGCTATTCCACATTTCCATGACCCTGAAACGCAAGCGAAGATCATCACCGCGTGCATGTGTTTGCATAACTTCATCCGTGACAGTAAGCTTTATGATCAACATTTCGAGCAGTTTGAGCGATGCGCATATGTCCACGAGGACAGCGCATCTTACACCGGTGGACCCGCTCCCTCCTCATCTGATAGCGTCATGACAGCACTCCGACAGAGCATCGCCGAAGGAATTGTTGCTTGACAAGTTATGGTTATTGTAATTTTCAATTACTATGACATTTCTTTTATTTTGGCATGTACTGAAATTATAATACGACACTATGTTTTTATTATCATCTACCTTTTATTTTACTTCTACCTATTTTTATACTAATATGTAATATATCATTGCTTTTAATATGCATGAAATCAAATTCAGGGACATAACAGACATTTCACGACTCATCCCATCGAATAAGCCAAATTTTCAGAAACCCAAAAAACTCTCCAGACAGTTTTTGGTAGCTTCTGCCCACAGCAGTTTCTCCCCACCGGAATCCAGAAACCGGTTTCTGCATAAGCAGAAACCCAAAAAAGTGGCCCACAGTTTCGTCCATACATCGTGGAGACGACAAATCAGAAACGCTGCACCGTCCGATCCGATCTGGACGGCCGCCAGCGACCTCGGGAGAGGCCACCCCACGGGCCACGGCACAGCGCCCGTTGCCGCACAGCGCACGGGCCACGCCGAAAATAAATATTCCACGGCGCAGCGCAGCACAGCTCACGCCGGGCCGTAGCCATCGGCCGAAGCATTTCTCCCCCTCACCAGTCCACCACCACCGCCCCGAGTCCACCCAGCGAGCCAATGGCGACTCACGGCGGCGGGGGCGACGGCGACGAGGTGGCGGAGGCGTCGCCCGCGCGCGGGGGCCCGGGCCCCACCCTCCGCCACCGCCACAACAACGCGGCCGGCAAGGGCGGCGGCGCGAGCCCCGAGGCGGCGGAGGGCAATGGCGGCGGCGTCAGCCCCGAGGCGGAGGAGGCGTCCGTGGAGCAGGTGTTCGCGGACAAGGCGGTGCCGTCGTGGCGGGAGCAGCTGACGCTGCGGGCGCTCGTGGTCAGCGCGCTGCTCGCCGTCATGTTCAGCGTCATCGTCATGAAGCTCAACCTCACCACGGGGATCATCCCCTCGCTCAACGTCTCCGCGGGGCTGCTCGGCTTCTTCTTCGTCCGGCTCTGGACCTCCGCCTTCGAGCGGGCGGGGCTCGTCGGGCAGCCCTTCACGCGCCAGGAGAACACCGTCATCCAGACCTGCGTCGTCTCCGCATACGGCATCGCCTTCAGCGGTAAATTAATTAACCTCTACGACTTCTTCGGCTCAACTATCACTTCCGCCTACCCCTTTGCTTGAACGCCTCAATTTGGTGCTCGATTACATTTACCTCCCTCCGTATTATGCGTCATTCAGGCTATTTTGTTGTACGAGCAGTAGATGCATCATCCATGGCGTTGGTGTTTGTATGTCGACGACTCGGGGTTCGTTGTAATTAATTCGGATTTCGGGACATGGGAGGAGATCTGGATTCTGGAGGTAGGTGGGGAACAGAGCGTTCTGCAGTAGTTGGTGGCCGGCTTGGGACATGAGAGAATCGATTGCTTCTTTTGGCCCCCGAAGAAAAATTATGAACCTACCAATCGCATTCGAATCCTCGAAGGCAGGGTTTATGACGAGAGGAACGATAGTGAAAGGACAGCAAAAGAAACTTTTTCTATTCGGACTTGTGGTTTAGTTGGTACTGTTAGGTGGACTGCAGCGTGCGAAATAGACCATGGTCCTTGCTTGCACCTGGTTGGATTGTGAAGCATCTAGGACGAAAGAAATTAGCGGCGATTTTTAGTTGGCTCATTAGGTGAATAAGCATACGTAGTGGTCAACAACATCTTTTGAATTTCTGACGCTGATGATAAGGATGGACGCCATCATTTGGTTCGGCAAGCAAATTGTAGTTAGTGTTTTTTCGAGAACCCTGTAGTTAGTATTGAGTACAAGCTGGAAATGGAGGAGCGTGCTTGGTTTGACTTCTCACCTTAAAATAGATGGTTTGTGGTCTTCCATTTTTTCTATGATAGACATCATGACGCATGCATGTGAAGCATCTAGTCCACATAAACATAAAGAATTACTGTGATTTGTGGGTTTATTTGGCAAACATGTTAATACATGGTACGTTCTGGCTCATTTGAATAATTTCCTGTGACAGCAACTGATTTCCCCGATTTGAGAGTGCACGTTACATTGCATTTGCATATGCGTCACCGATTTGATAATTCGTAGAAAATGTTTTATATATGTGCATAGGTCGGTATATGTGGAACTTAAAAGTTTTTTGTCACCAACAACTTTAAATTTGGTTCTCCTTCTCTTGCAACTGTGGCAGTATCAGATAAGGATTTTCAGGTGAGTGAATTCTGATTATCTATGTCTCCGATTGGGGCCAGGATAAGGAAACCATTCAGTGTGTGAAATGCATTGCTTGGTTAATTGCCATACTTGTGCAAAGGGCATCAACCCTATTTACTTTTGCTGATCTTCTTCCATTGTGAAACCGTGCCTACTAGTATTTTCTTTTGTGGCTAATGTTCTGTTGATGTGCTAATTTGGTACGATTGATCAGGTGGTTTTGGCAGTTACCTATTCGCAATGAGTGATACAATAGCTAAGCAAGCAACAGAGGCTACAGATGCTGGGAACATCAAGGATCCTCACCTTGGATGGATGATAGGGTTCCTTTTCCTTGTCAGCTTTATTGGGTTATTTGCACTTGTGCCCATGCGAAAAGTATGCCTTCAACAAGTTTGCTCGTCTGTTCTTACTGATTATTGTAAAAAAGCAAACCTTGTTCTCATCAACTACATGCTTTTCAGATTATGATTGTCGACTACAAATTGACCTATCCAAGTGGCACAGCAACTGCTTATCTCATCAATGGTTTTCACACACCTGAGGGTGCCAAGCTTGCTAAGTATATCTACAGTCCTGCTCTTGGCTGCTTATACAAGTGGCAAACAACTTAGCTGACAACATTTACCATCTTATTTCAGGAAGCAAGTGAAGACACTGGGCAAGTACTTCATGATGAGCTTTTTCTGGGGCTTTTTCCAGTGGTTCTTCAGTGGTGGGGATGACTGTGGTTTTAAGAACTTCCCAACACTAGGCCTTGAAGCTTTTAACAACAGGTCAGAAAAGGCATTACCAGAGTTTTGTCGATGGCACTGATTACGATTTTTGAAATTATATGTCCAAAATGTAAGTTGACTTATCATCTTACAGGTTCTTCTTTGATTTCTCTCCTACATATGTTGGGGTTGGCATGATCTGCCCACACATTGTGAATGTGTCCGTTCTGCTAGGTGGTATCCTCTCGTGGGGTGTAATGTGGCCTCTCATTGGCAGAAAAAGCGGGAGTTGGTACCCTGCTTCTCTTCCAGACTCTAGTCTTCATGGGCTGCAGGCTTACAGGGTAAACATTTTATCCTGTCACGTACTAGGTCACTTTTGATAATTCTGAGCCACCTAGTCTTAGAAAAAAGTAGTGGGACCAAGTTTTTGATTGTTAGTTCCTTTATTACTGCAGGTTTTTATATCCATTGCTTTGATTCTTGGGGATGGATTATATAACTTTGTCAAGGTGCTTATCCGCACAATTGCCGGGTTCATATCAATGGTTCACAAAAATTCAAGAGCCATGCTTCCTGTTTCAGACAATGGCATCCCCAACACTGAAGCTATATCATTTGATGATGAGCGCCGCACTGAACTGTTCCTGAGAGATCAAATTCCTACATCAGTTGCATACGGAGGCTATGCCGCGGTAGCTGCTATATCCATTGGTACTCTTCCCCAGATCTTCCCGCAGCTCAAGTGGTATTACATTTTGGTTGCATATGTCGTAGCACCTGTGCTGGCCTTCTGCAATGCCTACGGAAGTGGACTCACTGATTGGTCTCTTGCCTCCACCTATGGCAAGCTTGCTATCTTTGTCTTTGGTGCATGGGCTGGCCTTGCCAATGGCGGTGTGCTTGTAGGACTTGCTGCATGCGGTGTCATGATGAGCATCGTGTCTACTGCCTCTGACCTGATGCAAGACTTCAAAACTGGATACTTGACTTTGGCATCACCAAGGTCCATGTTTGTCAGCCAGGTGATAGGCACTGCAATGGGCTGTGTAATTTCTCCCTGCGTCTTCTGGCTATTCTACAAGGCGTTCAGTGATATTGGTACAAGCGGTACTGAATACCCAGCACCTTATGCCATTGTCTACCGAAACATGGCAATATTGGGTGTCGATGGCTTCAATTCCCTTCCAGAGAATTGCCTGACTCTCTGCTACATCTTCTTCGCCGCAGCTATTGCCATCAACTTGATAAGAGACTTGACTCCGCATAAGTATTCGAGGTTCATCCCGCTCCCAATGGCAATGGCTATA
The DNA here is from genome assembly GCA_947311845.1 of Poa pratensis. Lineage (NCBI taxonomy): Eukaryota > Viridiplantae > Streptophyta > Magnoliopsida > Poales > Poaceae > Poa > Poa pratensis. Next base: position 30,211,657 of record CAMZMU010000107.1, on the reverse strand, counting down.
CCTTTCTTCATTGGATCATACTTCGCAATCGACATGTTCCTGGGCAGCTTGATACTCTTCGTGTGGGAGAGGGTGAATAAGGCTAAAGCGGATGCCTTTGGACCTGCCGTGGCTTCAGGGTTGATCTGTGGGGATGGGATCTGGACTCTGCCACAGTCCGTTCTTGCCCTTGCCAGGGTGAACCCTCCCATTTGCATGAAGTTCTTGTCAAGATCAGACAATGTCAGAGTGGACAAATTCCTTACTGGCTAGTCATGGTTTTCTACGGAGTACAACAGACAAGGGCAAAGCCAGGGGCTACGGCCACACATCCATCATGTAACTACAGTCGCAAAACGCATCTCCCACTCCCCAGGTCACTTGTTTTGTAGAAATACCAGAACTGGGGGCTCTCTGCAAGGGAGAAGTATCCCTAAGAGTCTAAATTCCGAAATGAGTATGGTTGTTCTGCATACTGCCTTCACAATGCAAAAAGGAAGAGGATAAAAGCCAAAAAGCAAGAACTCCGGTTTAGGTGTAGTGTAGCAAGCAGCATTTTGCATTTTTTGTTTTGTTTTTTACTGCTACTAGACGGGTTTTGAGTTGTGTACTTGTGACATGTGGTTCGCATGTTGCATTAGCAGAAAGTGAGTCTGCGCATTACTCTGAGGTTACACTGCAACTGTTCAAGCAGATCGTAAGCTGATTTGACGACTATATTTGTGCTTATGAATACTTGCATGGTTTTTAAGATAACACTACCAGGTAATGTGATAATCACATAGCCTTCTTCCCCTAAAGCTATGTGCAGTTCTTGCTGTTTTTGGTCTTGCATCCTTCCAATAGGTTACTCCCGTTTATAGGCCTTCTTTGGATCTTGAGAGTACTAATCAATGGTAGCCTTCACCATCATCATGAAAGTCTGTCCTCTAATGATCCCTTGTCCATACCATACCTCCAATTGATCAAAATGGGGCGAGTTGTGGAGATGTATATGTTTTATGGGGCTAAGATCAATGTGCCAAAAGAAGAAACCACATATCCGTAAAAATCAGGATGTTACTTGCGCAAAGAAAGCTGAATAGAGTAAAAGGTGTGCAGTGAGCATTCAGATTCGAAGGCAACACGCTACGTTCACTGAGGCAATGTGCATAAGCTAAGATCATACCATAGACAAAGACACAGTGCATAAGCTAAGATCCTAAATGCAGGTCACACAGACATATATGTGCTGGAGGCGCTGCAATAGCAAACACAAGTAAAGCACGTAAAAATCTATAACCTACTCATGTCCATAACATATAAGGCGCAAAGTACTTGCATCTGCAACATAAGTTGCTCTCTTGAGAGTGTCTGCAGTACCGTTAAAGCACTCTGCAGAAACAACTCTTGCAGAGTGCCTATTATCTTCATAGCTCCGCAGGGAGGCATAACGCTTGCATGCGTGGATCCAAACATATTCAACCATTCAGTGTAGACTTGTAGTGGTTGTCATCGATAGTTGCATAAAGGTTGCCAAGATCAACAAGGTGTAAAACAGTCGACCTGTGGAGAAAAAAGAGGATTATGGAAAAGAAGTGAAATGTACTTCAAAGGGAGGGAGATGATACCTGGCAACTCCATCTGATAGATTAAGACGACTTGCCACCTGATCGACACTTACTCCATGCTCCAGGTTTCTGTAGGAACACAACTCAGTCAGCATTGTCCATTCTATAAACGAGAAAAAAATCTAACTGTCCTAAATTAAACATCTAAAGTACAAAAACTTGAAGTTCTAATTACCATGTCTTTGACCATGGAGGGGTATGGAACCAGTAGTACAAATTATATGAAAAAAGAGCACACGAACACTAAGCACACAGATGACATGATACTGCAACCCTCTTCAAGCAGAAACATGCAATACTCAAGAGCATATATGCACACATTCATGTTAAACAAAGAAACGACGACATTATTAGCATATCAAGAAATATTTGTGGACAGAACCATTCACGGTTAACTTACACAAGTACTGGGTCATGAAAAACACTCATGACAAAATCGTCTAACTCTTTCCCGGCAGTATTTCCAGATGCAGAGGATGTTGGGGTCTGAGTAAGGAAGAGCGAAAACGTCAGAGAACAATTTGGTGGATCTAGTAAAACGATGATATACTTTCCAAAATTACCTGGTTCTAAAGGGGTGGAGCTTGGTTCCATGTTGATGCGTTAGCATTTATCTGGGACTGCGACGAAGACCTCTACCAATATTAAAGTCGAAATAAATAATAGTGTCATAAGAAATCATAGATATTGTTCAGTTTATAAAAAATAAATGCATGGCATCACAGTACCTTAGGCCTGGCAAGAAGCAAATGCACATGAATGCATTGCAGAAAGTGATGCGTTATATTATTGTAGTCGGTTACAAGCCTGGCGAGGATTCATAAACAGTAAGTTTAATATAAGGAAAATGTAGCTGGGCTAATATAAAATGGGCACAAAATACTCTCATAGTACAGGCTAGCCACTGTTCAGCCCAGCCAATTTTGTTACAGCTTTTACACATCATATAACAGAATACCTTTAATCTGGTATATCCACAATTTGTATGAGAAACAGTTGAACATTACATTAATGGTGACAGCATTAATATATCGGTACGTTGGTTGCAAATTCAGTAATCACAACATGAGCATGTATACTACAATATTTAGTTATTTATGGAGGGAACTATGGCCCATCAGCGCGCCAAGATAGTCTGGTTGGCTGAGGGTGACGTCAGAAGAGGCCTCCTTCAACCAACATGCATCCTATCGCCGTCAGAAGAATGTGATACGGGGCTTGCAGATTGACGGGGTGGTGACCTCGGATCACATGGCAGAGGCCTCCTTCAACCACTTCAGGGCCTCCTTGGCACTTTGGCGGAACGGGAGTTCTCGCTTGATTTGGACTTCCTGGACCTGCGCTCCGAGGACCTTTCGGACCTGGATGCTGTATTCACCGAGAAGAACTAGGAGGTAGTGAGGCGCCTACCTCACGGGAAGGCGCCAGGCCCAGACGGTTTCACAGCTGAGTTCCTCCAGTGCTGTTGGGGGACGGTTAAGGGCATTTCCTAGCGGCTTTCGACAAACTGTTCACGATGTGTGAGGTTTATACAGATTTGCTAGTTCTAAGGCGACTCGGAAAATATTATTTCAAAGCCAAACAACTTGTAAATTGTGATACCTAGAGTTGCACAAAATATCCTGTGAAACTTTGTTTGTAGATTGCACATTTCCAAATGAAAAGTTGCATATGATTTTTAAGAAGTGTGACTATCCAATTTCTGTTGGACAAAGAGTGAACGGTTGTGGTTGTCAACTTGAGAAATTCTAAGTTGAGTTAGAAAAGACACTCCTTATTTTATGATCTGCAGTGGAAAAGTAACCATAACAGCAGGGAAAAGGTGGTTACGAAACAGTAAAAATAGGGGGAAAAAATTAGGACAGACGACAGTTTCATAATCCTTCAGAAATGCCAACCACAGCTTAATAGACGAAATAAGTTACTGAAAGCTCACATCCTAATGTCCTACAAGGGAAAAAGTGCTCACCACACGGAATAAGCAACCACCTGACACTTCCCTTGGAAGCCTCTCAGACCACCATTGACAATAACATAGTCACCATTCCTTGTAAACAAAAAAGTAGAAGCTCTCAAGTTTATTGCTTACAAAACTGATTTGGCAGTAAATGACAGTTAGTTTTTAATGCTTACTTAACTAACTTCATTTCTTCAGTGTCAAACGTCTCATTTAACCTGGGAAATAAATAAACGCCGTTACATATATGAGTGATGGTTCAAAACAATTTAGACAAACCAAAGCAATACATGACACATCTCACCAGCGATTCACGTCTATCCTGCCTGTACCATCATCGAGAACAAATGATACCTTTGTGACCTGCTCGTTCTTATTCATCATGCGTCCTACAAGCCTAATCTGCCATTAAAACAATTAGATAAACAAGGAGCTGATCTCTGTCAATCTCGGAGGAAGGCTCAAAGAAAAACCATTTGCAACCACACACAAATAAACAAAAGGTCAACTGCAATTGATCCCATCTACGTTTTACAAAACCTCAAGGTTTGGATATACTTTCCCATAAGTACATAACTGCAAAATTTTTGCAACTTGTACTGCAGCTAACTCTAACTGATTGAATGGCTGATGTGTCTAGAAATTAGGGCTCTTGTGCAATGTTAACCACAGTGGCTCCTTATGCCAGCCATGTCGCAATGAAGTATGCGCCAAGGAGAGTGAAGGCTGCATTGCCCTCCCGGCTCCAGCATCTCTTCCATCGAACCCACGGCAACTCACAAACCGAACCACATAATTGCTGCTGGCCAGCACTGTTTGTTCACGATCTACGCAACAAGTGAGTTTGCGATCGCTGGTGGCAAGCGGCACAGAGCCTTGGTGCCATCCAAAGAAGCGCCGGTCTAGCAGCTGCCATTTTTTTTGAGGTTAAAAGCGGTCGTATCCGCCATCGATTAGATAGAATAGAGGTTTATGTACAGAATTTTGAGAAAGGGAAAAATCCCTTACAAAAATTAAACAGAAAACTAGTCTCCAGGAGTAATTTGCCATTTTTGAGGAGTAATTTGCAATAGTCTTTTTTTATCATAGTCCGAGGGAAGCCAACATATCTGCTCATATTTTAGCTAGGCATGCGGAGGGACCCTTGTCACTTGTTTGGCACGAGGAGACTTCTGATTATCTTGTAAGCACCCTAACAGACGATGTAACCATTGTTGATGCATAAAGCAGCAAGTTTTAGACGCACTCTTTTCCTTAACAGGGTACCTAAGTGGACTGGAAGGTTTTTACAGAGACGGCTTGCTAGCTAATATATATTGATTTCACTTTCAAAAAAAAGAGGAACCATTGGTGTAGGCCATTTGGCCCCAGCAAAGATGAAGAACATGAACTGCAGAATTTCGGCACATGCAAAATGCACACAGGCCAATCTAGTGTTTCTTTCCCCATTTCATAGCCGAACCAATACACCTGGCCAGTGTTATATTTTGAATATCTTAGCCCAATTTCCTGACTATGAGAAGCGATCAGTTTCTCGAATACTCAGAAATGCTTCGGTCCAGCAAAACAAAGACAACTCTAATCACTGCTCCAAAAACCAATCTTCACGACACTAAACACCACCTGTAGAGGCAAAGATCGTACCGAGGACACCTCCGTGCCATTGACGTCGAAACTGGACTTGTCGTCATTGCCCTGTGACGCGTCCATAATCTGCTTGACGGTGAGCGGGACCAGCGCCTGGGAGCCGCGAGTCTGATCACCGGAGAAACCATGAAGGCGTCAATGAGATCTGGGCGGCCTAAACTATGGGAGATTAGGTCGGATTAGAAGGGTCGGGAGATAACATTGCCTTTGTGATTCCGCTGCTACCCTCAGGGTTGTTGGTGGCCTGCGGCGGCATGAACTCGCCGCCGCCGAAGAGGTTGTTGGTGTTCGCCGCGCCTCCACCGCCGCCGTTGCCGTCGTAGTGGCCGTCTCCGCCGTACATCGTGACGTCCGGTGGGTAAAACCCCAATATCGCCGCGGAAAGAGGGGAGAGGGCAGGGTAGGGCGGGAGAGGAGGCAGAGTGCGGTTTTTATTATGGCCTGAACCTGATGAGGGGACATTTTTTCTCCGTTTTGTGCATAGCTAGTCAAAATATTTTGGTCCAAAATTTCTATTTGCCGCCCTCTGCGACGCGGGAGGCTCGCCCAGCCCCGCGCCATACAGTGCCATTTCGTCGTTTTCTCTTTTACTTTCAGTTTTTTTTCTTTTTCTATTTTCCCTTTTTGTTTCTTTTTTAAAGTGTTTTTTTGAAAATTGTTCAATATAGAGAATTTGTATAAAAATAAAAAAATCAAATTTGAAAATTGTTCAAACTTAAAGGTGTGCAAATTCAACAATTGTTCAAATTTGAAAATTGTTTGGATCTCTCCGCAGCTACCGCTTCTAAAGCCTCACACAAGTTACATGTCGGTGCTCACACGACGATGGCATGCCACCACCATAGTCCAATTGTTATCTGTCTGAGCTCGAAAATTTTATTGTGCCTCTCACATGTGCCACATTTCCTTATGTCAACCATCAACTTCGGCATCCCAACCATTTTTGCTAAGGGCGTCGCTTGTCACATGTCCACAACTTCGAGGTCAAGCTTAATTCCACATATATGTCCACCGACACAAGAGTGCTCCAACGGACCCAAGAGCATTTTCGGCCGGCGATGGTCGGATGCCATGAACCGTTTCTGTGAAATGCTTGACAAGACTGAGGTAAATTTTGCTTTCTTTGTGTGAAGTTTGATGAATTATGATGATGCTATGTTAACTATGATGATGGTCAATGAATTGTGACGATAAGTTTGTTTTGATGACGCATCTCGCAAATGTATAGATAAGAATTTTTTGATGAGTGCATGAGCCGGGGGGGTGGGGCATTGGGATTGGGGGCAAGAATTTACATTTTGGGCTGGTCTTCCTTGGATAGATGGGCCAATTGTGATGAGTTATCTACTATTTTGGTCATGGGCTTGGGGGCGACGGCCCTTTTCGCCTCCACTAAGCTCCCCCACCGTGCATGAGGAAATTGAACGTTGCTACTATTTATTGATGGATCTACTTTACATTACTGAATTTATCATTTTCATAGCTCTTAAACAATGTTAGACTTTCAGTTATAAATTGCATATTTATATAACTCTACCTTTCCAACTTAAAGCATTTTTTGTTGAGAACTTTTTGAATCTTTAAACATCTTTTTTGTGGTTTTCACCGGAAGTTGGTTTTCCACGTGATAATTTTCATAATAAAGCGATAATATCCGGTGAAAACCTAATTTCAACGAAAACCGGTGAAAATCACACAAAAAAACATGTTTAAAGTTACAAAAATTCTAAACAAACCTGCATTACATTAGGAAGGTAGACTTCTAAGTCATGCAAATTTTCAATTTGAAACTCAAAATTAGTTAGGAATTATCAATACTATTCATTGTTGAATTTACCATTTTCATAGCTCTTAAATAATTGGACTTTCAACTTGTAAATTGGCATCTCTATATAAATATACCTTCCCATCATAATGTAATTTTGTTGAGAATTGTTAGAATCTTTAAACATGATTTTTTCATGGTTTTAGCTTATTTCGACTGAAAGTTGGTTTTCCAAATGGTATTTCTCATAATACGAGCGAAGAAAAAAAAACGATACTCATCTATGTCTGTTGCATTGTATACAACATAATCACAAAATGAAGATATAGTCGAAGGCGAAAATAGAGATTTCGTAGCAACACATGGGCGCTTGGCTAGTAGTACTGATTATTTGACCAGGTAGCAAGTGAAGATAGATGTTTTGGGGACCAAGAGCAGGTTGCCTGACGAAGAAACAATATATCTACATAAAACCTAGAAAAACTAGTGTTCCTGGCAGAAAGAAAGTTTAAGTGGACGTAGGATAAATCAAAGCAAATGTTGTGCGCTGAGCTTCGAAGGCAACACGCATATAGAGTTCCTCGAGGACAGCACGCATACGCTGGGATCATAACCACAAAAAGGATACAGTGCATACACTAAGATCTTAATTGCAGTTCACACATGCATATATGTGCTGGAGGTACTGCAGTGGCGAACACAAACGAAACAGCCAGATTTCTAACCCATAACATGCAAGGCGCAAATACTTAGGCTTGCAACATAACCTAGCTGTTACGTTGCTCTCCTTGAGACTGACTGCAGGACCATCAAGTCACTCTGCAAAAACAACTCTTGCAGAATATCTTAATAGCTCCACAGGGGGAGCCTTGAGCTTGCATGCGTGGATCCAAACATGTTCAACCATTCAGTGCAGACTTGAAGTGGTTGTCGTCGATAGTTGGATAAAGGTTGCCAATATCCGCAAGATGTTGAACAGTCGACCTGTGAAAGAAAATTGATTATGAAAAAAGAGTTCAAATGCATTTCAGAGGGAAGGAGATGAGAAAAGGGTGATACCTGGCCACTGCATCTGCTAGGTTAAGACGGCTAGCGACCTGGTCGACACTCACTCCATGCTCCAGGTTTCTGTAGGAACACAATGCAGTCATCATCTTCCATTCTATTAATGGTAGGAAAACTAACCACCATATTAAGGCAAAAACAAGTACAAAAACTTCTACTCCATTCCAAATTATAAGATGTTTTAGATATTTCAATATGAACTAAATTTGGACTGAAATGAGTGAACCTACACACTAAAAGGAATCTAGATACATCCGAATCAAAAAAAAAGCTAAAACATCTTATATTTCAGAACGGAGGTAATATATGTTACTACCAAGATCATGGGAGGGAGGGGCGGAGGGACTAGTAGTACATATTATATTATATGAAAGAGAGAAACATTAAGCATAACATGATACTGCAACCTTCTAGCAAAGACATGCATACTCAGGAGCATTTATGCACACATTCATGCTAATAAAAAAAATCCAAAGCGATTGATAGCACATCAAGAAAATCATTCACAGCTAACTTACCCAAGAACTGGGTCATGAAACACACTCATGACCAAATCGTTTAACCCGTTCCCAGCAGTATTTCCAGATGCAGATAATGTTGGGGCCTGGATAAGGAAGAGCAAACACATTAGACAATAATTTGAATGATCTAGCAAAATGATGATATACTACCCAAAACCACCTGATTATTAAGAGGTGGAGCTTGGTTCCATGTTGGTGTACTAGCATTTACTTGGGGCTGCGTCGAAGACCTCTACCAATAATTAAAAACCCAAATAAATAAAAACATTATAAGAAACCATATATGTTATTCAGTTTGGTCAAAATCCTAGAAATGGCATCACAATACCTTGGCCAGATCCAGATGAACATAAATGCAGTACAGAAAGTGATGAGTTATATCATTGTAGTTGGTCACAAGCCTGGCAAGAACAATATGATTCATATAAGAAAATGAGGCTGACTTATATAAAATGGCACACAATATTTCCATTGTCCAAGTTAGCCACTGCTTGACCCCAGAAACATTTTATAGTGAACATATACCAAAATACTTTCAAGATGATACATGTTGTATGCGAAACAATCAAACAATACATTAATATTAACAGCTTCATACATCTATACATCATTACAAGTTCAGTAATCCAAACTTGCCCTGTATACTGTACTTCTATTATTTACTATTCTTAGGACTTAGGAGAAGGACTGTCCTGGACAGCAGCCATTTAAAATTTTCTACTACTTCACAGGGAAAAGCTGCCTAAATAAAAACCATAACCTTACTTGACATGGTCTGTTCTAAAGGATCAGACTGCTGCATCCTTGACTAATAAGGAGGGAAGCATAAATAAAATCATCTTTATGATCTACTCCCTCCGTTTTTTAATATAAAATGTTTTAGGTGTTGCACATGTTGATTAAATTCATTAAAAAAAGTGAAGATACAAACTAAAACATGTCTAGATACATGTGGATACATGTGCATGTGGAAAAAGGCAACATCTTAGATTAAAAAACAGAGGGAGTATAAAGCAAGCGGAATGAAGTATAGTCACATAATTCAGTAAGGAGTAAGGACCAAATATTTATACGGCAAAGCTCACTAAAATACTAAGGCTAAGATTGCAGTTGCTGAACTGCCCCCCGCTCAACTTATGTTATAGAGATTTGCTATTTCTAAGGCAATCCAGAAATATTTCTAAGCCAACTAAATTGCACACTGTGGTACCAAGAGTCACAAGAAAATATTGTGAAACTTTATGTGTAGTTGCACATTTCCAAAAGTAAAGTTGCATGTGATTTGAAGAAAGTGTAACAATCTGATTTCCATTCGATACAGAATAAATGGTTGTGACAGTCAATTCGGAATTTCACAAGCTGATTTAGAAATAGACACTCATTATCTCATAATCTGCACTCGAAAAATAACCACAACAGAAGGAAAAAGGTGGTTACCAAACAGTAAAATAGGCAAAAACCGTTGGGCAAACAACAGCTTCACAGTCTACTACCGCAATACGAACTACAGCCTAATTGATGAAATAAGTTGTGAAAGCTCACATTATAATATACTACAAGGAAGATTAAAGTGCTCACCGCAAGGAATAAGCAGTCACCTGACGCTTCCCTTGGAAGCCTTTCAGACCACCATTGACAATAACATAGTCACCATCCCTTGTAAACAAAAAAAGACGAAGCTCTCAAGTTTGTTGCATAAAGAACTGATTGGCCAGCAAATGACAATTAGTTTTTAGTCCTTACTTGACTAAGCTCATTTCTTCAGTTTCAGACGCCTCATTTTCCCTGGGAAAGAAATAATGGCCGATACATACATGATTATTATTAAGGACAGACCCAGTGCATAGAGGCTCCCACACATATATGATTATGGTCAGAAAGTTTGTAGACAAACCAAAGCAATACATCACACTCACCAGCGATTCACTTCTATCCTGCCTGTACCATCATCAAGAACAAATGATACATTTGTGACCTGCTCTTTCTTATTCAACATGCGTCCTAGAAGCCTAACCTGCAATTCAGGGCAATTTGAACAAATAGATAAACAAGGAGCTGATCTTCGTCGATCTAGGTAGGAAGCTAAGTACTGAAAGAAGAACCACTTGTAACCACATACAAATAGCCAAAGGCCAGCTTTAACTGAGACCATCTAAACAACCATCCGTCTCACAAAATTTGGATGTTCCATAAGTACATAACGGCACAATTCTTGCACTTATACTGCAGTCAGGCCCAACCTCATGGAATGGCCGAGTCAGAGTGTTTGCCAGCAATTAGAGCCAATGTGATTGTTAAAACAGGTGCCTCAGTGGCTCCTTACACCAGCCATGTTGTTAGAAAATACTACATCTGTCCCAAATATAAGACGTTTTGGTAGGCCATTTTAGTCTACCAAGACATCTTATAGTTGGGACAGCGGAAGTATGTGGCAATGGGAGGGAAGGCTGTGTTGCCCTCCCACATTCCCTCCACCAAACCAGCAGCAACTCACGAACCAAACCACAGAACTGTTGCTGGCCAACACTTACTGGTCATGATCTGCCAGTGTGTGGTCGCTGGTGGCAAGCAGGGCTGAGGCGTGGAGCCGAGGCATGTTAAGGAGAGCCACAGATGTAGGTCATTTAGGGTGTGTTTGGTTTTGGGATGGGTAGGAATGGAACCGTTCTGCACCTGGGGCTGGTTATTGTGTTTGATTGTGGAGGTAGAATGGAACAAAGTGGTTCCTCTGGAGGGAATATTCCCCTAGATACGGAATTCACTGGTTCAGCCGAATCGGTTGAACGGGCTGGAAGCGGGCGGCGCGGATCAAAGAGGCGAGCAGCGGTGGCGGAGCAAGCTGGTTCGGGAGAGGCCAGGGCAGAGCAAGGAGCGGCGGCGGCAGACCAAGCTTGTTCAGGGCGGGGCCGGGGGGCGGACGAAGGAGCCGCGTCGGCGGCCGAAAGCAAGCAGGCCAGCGCCGGCGGCAGGGCAAAGCAACGGCCGGCAGAGATCGAAGTTGGCCAGCATCTAGTTATATCTGAAATTTGGTCTACTCCTATTGTGCTGCCCTGTCACTCCAATTTCTACCCCAAAAATTAGTTTTTGGGATCAAATCATGAAATATCTTACACATATGTGCTGATGTATGGTGCTCATGGTTTTTAAGGCGGTGAGGCGTCCTAAGGCGAAGGAGGGGCGCTCTGACGCCTAAGCGCCCAAGGCAGGCGGTAAGGCGAGGCAAGGCGACGCCTTAGACATTGCAGGAAAAGAAGAAACGACAGTTCTGCACTTATATTAATAGAAAAAATAGCAATGGCTGGAAGATGGGCCACTACTTATGCACCTCTGAGTGGCCCAAAAGCCCATCTAGTGGCCATATACTACTCCCGTGACCTAATTCCACTATTCTCTTTCCTTCTTCCTCTTCACAGCCGCCACATACCTTCTCTGCTCCCTTCCCTCGTGGTAGCAGCGAGCAGCACACAAGTCTCAAACTCCTCCCTCTTCTTCATGGCCCCACCCTTTCTTCCTCTCCCTTCCCACGGGATGCTCGCCCGGGTGCTGGGAGGCGGCGGGGTCGTCGTCTACAAGGCCCAGGAGCAGCCACAGCGACACCGCAGCGAGGAGCAGGCAGCGGCCAAGACCTCTTACGACGCTGGACACTAATCGAGGCTGCCGTACACTTTGTGTCTAAGGCGGGGCAGACGCCTTACCGTCTTGGGGCGCTCTGACGCCTAGGCGACGCTGTGGCGACGCCTAGGCGACGCCTTGAAAACCATGATGGTGCTGTTCGTTCTTTTGATATGTTTGGTTGATGAATTGTTGGCATAACTGTATGTCTGGTTTGCATGCATTGTAGATGGGCAAGAGGACAGATAAAGGCAAATGATGATTAGGGGAGCTGATGTTTTTGTTGTTTTTGCTGCAATTGTTGTGATGAATTTGGCAAATGACTATTTTTATGAATTTGGATGACTTATATGCTATACGATTTGATATCTGTCTTGTGCTATTGGCATATACTTGTTTTGATTGTGAATGTATATTTGTATTGCTGAAAATATAAATAAAATGCTGCCAAAATTTCACTTATTATGGTGCCAGAAAGACGCACTTGAGTGGTAAGGTCACCGTTCCTGTGAAAGAGGTGGACAGAAGCCAATTCTAGCAACTCCATTCTCACAACCAAACACAGGGTGGAACCATTCCATGACAGTTGTATTGTCCAAACCAAACACAAGAATGAAATGGTTTCATTCTAATGGAATGGAACGGTTCCATTCCATTCCACCCTATTCCAAAACCAAGCACATCCTTAGGCCCCATCATAGATGGTGGGTGTGGGCAACAGAGGAAGAGGGACTACAAAACTTCAGCAAAATTCAAGATGCACACTAACCAAGCTCCAAGCTAGTGTTTATTTCCCATTTCATAGCCAAACCGATACACCTGGCCCGTTAATATGTTTAAAGTTTTCATCCAATGGCCAACAATTATGATAACAGACCCATTTGCTCTTAGTGATAATTCTGGAAGAGGCAGGTTTTCCGTCCTCAAGAAAGCGTTTATTTTCCTATAAGATACGTACACAGGAAGGCTTCCGTCCAACTAAATCGGCTCAACCAGCACGAGCGCAAAACGAAACATTTTCACCTTTGACGTCAATCACACAAAACAGCTCGAATCGCTGCTTACAAGAACCGATTTTTACTACAACATCAGGCGACCGCGTGAATAAGGTGTGAGATCCGTACCGTGGACACCTCGTTGCCACTGACGGCGAACCCGGACCCGTCGCCGGTCTGCGCCGCGTCCAGTATCTGCTTGACGGTGAGCGGGAGCAGCGTCTGCGCGCCGCGGGGCTGAGCGCACAACAACGAACCCCCCACGAGAAAAGGGAATGCATCAGTAAGATTTGTTTGGGGAACAGAGATAAGGGGAGGTCGGATTAGGAGAGGTGGTCGGGCGATTAGAATCTACCTTCGTGACGCCGCTGCTGCCCTCCGGGTGTTGACGGCCTGCGAGGGCATGAAGCCGCCGCCGCCGAAGAGGCTGCTGGCGTTCGCGGCGCCGCCGTTGCCGTCGTACTGGCCGCCTCCGCCGTACATGGTGAGGTCCGGTGGGTAAAACCCTAGTCTTGCCGCGGGGAGGGGGAGGGGGAGGGGACGGGTGTGGGCGGGAGAGGAGGCAGGGGACGGTTCTTTGTATTTCACCCCGGGCACAAAAACCCGAAACTGAAGCCCGAACCCGAAAAGACCGGGACCGAAACCGAAATACCCAGAATTTCGGGTAACCGAAATAATATCGGTCCTGAGAATCAGGTAACCGAAATAATATCGGTCTGTTCGGTTATCACGAGCTGAGGACCGAAATGACCGAAGGGACCGAACTAGCGATGTGAATTAGACATTTAGGCCCAACTCGTGTACTCTATCATGTAGCACAGCCCATAGTTCCCTACTTCTTTTCCCCAATTTCAGCACTAGCGCTCGTTTCCATGACCTAACTCCATCCCCGCCGCTTGTTTCGCTAGAATTTTGTGGTACGCATACGCATCCATCCATCTTGTCGCCTGGAACCAGCGACCTCCATCCATTCTCGCTCCTCCCATGTCTACTAGAACAAGAGATTGTGTTGCTGTTTTTTTGTAGATGACATTTGAACATGAGGATGAGCTGAAGGAATATAACTATGAGGATGAGCTAAATATAACAAGAGATTGTGTTGTTGTTATTTCCTTTTTGCGGTCTATTTGGTCATGACCGAAGACCGGACCGAAAAGACCGAAGACGGAATACAAAAAGACCGAAAAGACCGGTCGTAATTCGGGTAGCGTTTCTAGATGACCGAAATGTTGGATGACCGAAAAGACCGGACCGAGCAAACCGAACAGACCGAACGCCCGGGTGATTTGTATTGGTGGGGGAGGAGGACCGCGCCGCGCCGTCCGGTTATGAAATTTTGGGCCTCCGCGTGCTGCCTGCGACGGTATGGCAGTGCGGCGCGCGGCCCGACGATGGTTGGCAGAGACGGTCGCCGCGTGGTGAGAGTGGTGCACGGCGGAGCAGCGACGGGTCAAGTATTTTTTTTTTCGAAACACGGTACTCCCTCCCTCCGTGTTAGCCACACTATTTTTTTTTTGACCGTAAATAGAAGGAGTTCTACCTATGCATTATTAGAAGAAGAATTGAGCTAGCTAATCAGGGAAACCGGACCCAAAAACCATACAAAGCGCGGTTAAAGAAAATATAACAAAATAGTGTGGCTCAACTTTGACCACCAATATATACAAAATATAATGAATGAGAATGTATATATGGTACCGTTGAATTCGTCTTGCAAAATTCTTTAATTTCATATATCTTTATAATAATTTTGAATACATATTAAATTACAAATCATGATCAAAATTAAACGGTTTGACCAGCGAAACTAAAGGCCGCCTTGTATTTTAGACGGAGGGAGTACCTCACATACACGCGCATACAGTCACCCCTATGAACGCACACACGCACACCCTACCCCTATGAGCACCTCCAAGAGATTGAGCCGGCTGTTGGGTCTTGACATTGACGAAGTCACCACGGGTGTCTCGCTATCGACGGGAACGTCGCCTCCCACTGAAGAATATTCCGCCTAAATGAGAAACATCAGCGTCAAACCTGGACTTGAACTCTGGTGGGCTGGGGTACAACCACCCTCGTAACCATCTTGCCCCAGGCAAGTTCTCCAGAAATACCAAGCTCACAAACACGCCTATACACTCGTTGCACACACATGACTGAGACGGCCGATTAAGTTTTAGGATCAACGAAGTCACCACGAGTGTCTTATTGTCGACGGGAACGTTGACTCGCGCTAAAGAATATTCCGGCTAAATGAGAAACACCGCATCAAACTAGGATTTGAACTCCGCTGGACTGGATACAACCACCCTCTAATCATCCTGCCATAGGCACATTCTATTTGATGCGTGCAATGCGAGTGCGGTGCAGGTGAAATTGAGGATGTTTTTCTGAAATTTTAAGGCTTCTTTCAATGACATGAATAGAAAACAAAATAATCTATACTATTATTAAAAGATCAAACTTGACCGGTGATGCATGTAAAATGCATACATGAACTTTGCACTATATCACTTATATTTCAATCATATTTGCATCATATAAGGGTTATATCACTGTTATATAATATTTTTGGGACTAAAATATTTATTTCCTATTTTTATAGAATTAACCATGTGCACGCAGAAAACCCTATTTTTTCCTTTTAAGTTTCAGGGACCCAAACGACGTCCAAATGACCTGGAAAAATACAGGCGTCAATATTTTGGAAGGAGGAAGACTAAGGAGCGAAGGAAGCGAGCAAACGAAGGCCGGAAGCCCAAAAGAGGGGGGCCCACGCGGCCTCTGTACCTGGCCACGTGGGGCCCACCATCTTGGCCCTCGACGCTCCGCTGCCGTCGATCTTTCCTCCATCGACATCGTCTTGACCTAAAAACGCCTATAAAAGAAGTCCCACGTCGTTCTCTGGAACAAGCGCCGCCGAAACACAAAAACACCGAAAGAGAGATCTGGAGCTACAGATTAGAGGGGGAAAACTCCGGCGGGGCGCTGCCGGCGTGGTCTCCATCTTCTCCATCGACATCTCCACCGTCTCCATGATGAAGAGGGAGTAGTCCACCTCTGGACTATGGGTTTGTGGAAGTAACTTATGTATCTCTCCTCTCTTTGAGCTTCACTAATTAGTACCGTATGAGCTGCTGAACATGATTACAGTCATATTTGTAATTCCTATGTGGTGGATCTTTTTATGAGTTAATATATGTTTGATATTGCAATGTTTGTTTCAGTTATGAATATAGATGCATATTATGTACCCCGTTCTTATTCACTTGTTATGATCAAGCATGTTTATGAGAGCGTGTGTGGGGCGGTGTGTGCATTAGTTGGAGTAACGGGGGGGTGAGTGCGGTAAGTTGACAACTGTAATATCGCGATCCACTTGGGTGTTTTACCTTACTTTGTTGCCTCACTAGGGATAAACAAAAATACCATGCTATAAGGTTTGTGGGTGATTTGCCACTTCTCCTTGACTAGATCTAGCATGTTCTTATTTTAACTTCATGTCATGATACTTAAAGCTATACTCTGAGTTATCTTAATTACTGAGGTGTTATGATTTGGTTCTCTTGGTGGAGTATAAGTGAGATTAATAACCAAAAGATCTCTATGTTAGGTCGTGATGCCCATATAATTAGTAACTTGTTATCAAACTTTGTGTTGCAATCTCATATGTCAACTTCTATGTGTTCCATTGTCTACCACTTTATTAAAGAGAGAGTGCATTTGTGAAGCCATGAACCCCGGTCCATTTTTAATTATAAGAAACACCTTTCCAACAACTTTTATCATTTTTCCATTTTCTGCCATTATTAATTCCGAAAATACAAAAACACTTTTTCACCTTGCATTCATCGTAAAAAAACTCAAAAATAGCATTCATCATTGTTATCATCATCCTTGCACATTTATTCACCACCATTGCATATTTATTTCTTGTTTGCATTGCATATTTATCTTGATATCATTCATACACCTTGTGCTTGACAACCACAGGTGAGGTTGAGGACCAAAACATTTAACATTGTTTTGTAGGTGACCAAAAAGAAGGATAAGGAGATAAATCTATCACTACTGATTCCCCGAGAGTTCGATATTAAACCCTCGAGTCACCCCTCGTGGGGAAAACACGTCTTCCACTACTACACACTCTGCACTTGGAGTTTCAACCTAACCCATTTACTTTTCACGCAGGTAATTAACTTCGTGAAGGGCCATCAAGACTGTTTTCTGGCGCCGTTGCCGGGGAATCATAGCTGAAAAGATTTATCCAAGGGTGCACTTGTTTCCCTTGCACCAGCTCTGTTTACTGGCGCCGGATTCATCACAACAAAGTCAACTTCATCACCAACTTGTGCTAACACCTAAGCTTGGGGAGGTTGCACCAACGCGAGCATCATCTCATCCATCTTTACCTTCAAAGCAAAATTATTTGTTTTGTCATTGTCTTGCATTTGTAATTCGGTTTGCATTTGTGAGACTCATTTTATTTTCAGTTTTGCATAAAAAATAAAAAATACATAAAAACTTGCTAAAATGGGAGAAAGAACTAAATTGTGTGAGTACACAAACACTCCTAATGATCAATTCATCTCTAAAGCTATTGCCACACCTAAGATTACAGCTGATAGCTATGAAGTAAGTCCTAGTTTGTTGAACTTGATAACTAGGGATCAGTTTGGTGGTAGTGCTATGGAGGATGCCTCTATGCATCTTCATGATTTTGTTGAAATATGTGACATGCAAAAGTTTAAGAATGTTGAAAGTGATATCCTAAAATTGAAGCTATTTCCTTTTTCACTTAGAGGGAAAGCTAAAGAGTGGTTGCATTCATTGCCATCTGGTAGTATTAATTCATGGGATGATCTTAAAGAAGCTTTTATTAAGAAATACTATCCTCCTGTTAAAATTTTGCAAAATAGAAACAACACCCTTTTTTTAGGCAAAATGAAAATGAACATGTTGCTATGGCTTGGGATAGGATTAAACTCATGCTTCGAACTTGTCCATCACATGGGGTTAATGAATGGACCATATTACACTCTTTCTACAATGGTTTGAACTACATGTCTAGAAACATACTTGATTCTGCTGCTGGAGGTGCTTTTATGAGTAAGACTATAGTAGAAGCTAAAAATATCTTGGAAAACATTTTGCAAAACTATAGTCAATGGCATACTGATAGGGCACCCAATCCTTCTAAGAAAGTGAACTCTATTGAGGAAACTAATGATTTGTCATCTAAAATGGATACTATTCTTGCTTTGCTTAATAAACCTAGTGTGAAAATGTTTCTTTGCAAGAACTAGTTGGAAATAATTCTGAAAATGTTGATGTCAACTTCATTAGGAATTATGGTAATAATGGGTATGGGAACAATAATTATAACTCCTACAATAAACCCCCATATGTACCAAATAAATATGCTTCTAGTGGTAGTGTTTCTAGTGATTTCGAAAACACCATTACGTCTTTTATATCTACCCAAAAAGAGCTTAATAAGGAATTTATCTCTAAGTTTGAAAAACAAGATGCTTTGTTTGAAAGGGTAGATCAGCTTGCTAAGGAAGTCTCATCATTAAAGAGTATCATTACAGCCCAAAAACATGAGGAAACAATTAAATATTGCCAAGAAGTTATCAATAAGTCTTGGGAACACATTCATGAGCAAGAGAGAGTTGCTAAAGAATCTATTGGGTAATGAAGAGAGAGAAGTTGAGAAAGTTAAAATGCTTAGTGAAGTCAAGGATCCTTTTCTTGACTTAGAAAATTGTAGCTTGCATGAATTAATCTCTATCTTACAAAAGTTTGCAAGTGATCCTTCTATCAACACTAATCAAGCTGGCTTTGGTTCCTATATTGCTAATCATGTCTTGAAAGAGAAAATTGCTAGGTACAACCAAGAGGCCATGATACCACCTAAGCTTGGGGATATATGGATTCCGAAGGTACTAGTAACTATTGGTAAAGAGACACACCATGCCATACTTGATCTAGGATCTAGTGTCTCTGTCTTGTCTAAAGAACTATATGAAGTACTTGAATTGAAAAATCTTGAAAAATGCTATATTGAACTTGCACTTGCTGATGATTCCATTAAGCATGCTTTAGGAAAAGTAAGTGATGTTATGGTAGAGTTACATATGAATTTTGTGCCTGGATTTTCTAATCATGGACATGGGGAATAAAACCTCTAGTCCTATTCTTGGAAGACCTTTTCTTCGTACTACAGGTGCCATCTGATACGTCTCCAACGTATCCATAATTTCTGCTGTTCCATGCTTATATTATACCATTTGCTACATGTTTTATATACACTTCATATCACTTTTATGCATTTTCTGGGACTAACCTATTAACAAGATGCCACAGTGCCAGTTCCCTGTTTTCTGCTGTTTTTGGTTTCAGAAAGTTACTTCTGGAAATATTCTCGGAATTGCACGAAACAAAAGGCCAAGTCCCTATTTTTCCAACACGTACACGGAGTCCGAAGGAGAGACGAAGAGCCACGAGGTGGCCAAACCACCTGGCGGCGCGGCAGTGGGCCCACCGCGCCGCCTGTGGTTTGGGCCCCTCGGGGGTCCGCCGACATCGCCCCTTCGCCTATTTATTCCCCGAGACGTGAAAACCCTAAAACACCGAGCCTTTCATCCAGAACATATTCGCTGCCGCCGCCGTCGTCAACCCTAACTCGGGGGGTTTCTGAAGCTCTTCCCGGCACCCTGCCGGAGAGGGGAATCATCACCGGAGGGCTCTACATCGCCATGCCCGCCTCCGGAGTGATGCGTGGTAGTAGTTCATCCTTGGACTATGGGTCCATAGCAGTAGCTAGATGGTTGTCTTCTCCACTTGTGCCATCATGTTTAGATCTTGTGAGCTGCCTATCATGATCAAGATCATCTTATTGTAATGCTACATGTTGTGTTTGCTGGGATCTGACTTATATTGATACCTATGTGGAGCTGAATATTATATTATCATGTCTATGTCATTTGTGATCTTGCATGCTCTCCGTTACTTGTTGAAGCCTTGGCCAAGTGAATACTTGTACTCCAAGAGGGGGTATTTATGCATGATAGTTGGGTTCAACCTCTATTTAACCTGGGATAGTGACAGCAAGTTCTAAGGTTGTAGATGTGTTGTTGCCACTAGGGGTAAAACAGCAATGCTTTATTCAAGGATGAATGTATTGTTTACATTACGCACATTACTTAATGCAATTGTCTGTTGCTTGCAACTTAATACTGGAAGGGGTACGGATGTTAACCGGAAAGTGGACTATTTAGGCATAGATGCATGCTGGATAGCGGTCTATGTACTTTGTCGTAATGCCCAAATGAATCTCATAGTAGACACCACAACTCACACATGCATGTTATATGCACTTATCAATTGTCAATTGCCCAGCTGTAATTTGTTTACCCAGCATGTTAGTTATCTTATTGGAGAGACACCACTAGTGAACTGTGGACCCCGGTCCATTCTTTTACATCTGAAATACAATCTACTGCAATCATTGTTCTCTACTGTTTTATGCAAACAAACATCATTTCCATTCGATACGTTTAACCCTTTGTTTTCAGCAAGCCGGTGAGATTGACAACCTCACTGTTAAGTTGGGGCAAAGTAATTTGATTGTGTTGTGCAGGTTCCACGTTGGCACCGGAATCCCTGGTGTTGCGCCGCACTACACTCCTTCACCAACACCTTCGAAGCAAACCTCGTTTTCCTACTGGTTCGATTAAACCTTGGTTTCATACTGAGGGAAAACTTGGCTGCACTCATCATACCTTCCTCTTGGGGTTCCCAACTGACGTGTGACGTACAAGCATTGTTTCTGGCACTGTTGCCGGGGAGATATTCCCTCGTCAACTTAGAGCTAGCAACACGTTTTCTGGCGCCGTTGCCGGGGAAAACCGAATTGCTTCTGCAAGGGGAGTCTCTCACACCCAATCTCTTTACTTTGTTATTTGTCTTGCTTAGTTTATTTTTATTTAGTCTTGTTTGCTCTCTTTATCAAAAACACAAAAAAATTATTAGTTACTTGTTTAATTCGTTTGATTTTGTTTTTCAAAATGAGTACTCCTGAGAACACTAAGTTGTGTGACTTCACTAGCACAAACAACAATGATTTCATATGCACTCCTATTGCTCCACCTGCTTCTACAGCAGAATTTTATGAAATTAAACCTGCTCTATTAAATCTTGTTATGAAAGAGCAATTTTCTGGTGTTAGTACTGATGATGCTGCTGCCCATCTTAATAACTTTGTTGAACTTTGTGAAATGCAAAAGTATAAGGATATGGATGGGGATATTATAAAACTGAAACTTTTTCCTTTCTCCTTGAGAGGAAGAGCTAAAGAATGGTTGCTTTCTTTGCCTAGAAATAGTATTAATTCTTGGACAAAATGCAAAGATGCTTTCATAGGGAAATATTATCCTCCTGCTAAGATTATATCCTTGAGAAGTAGCATTATGAATTTTAAACAACTTGATAATGAACATGTTGCTCAAGCTTGGGAAAGAATGAAATCTTTGGTGAAGAATTGTCCCACTCATGGACTGACTACTTGGATGATCATCCAAACCTTTTATGCAGGATTAAATTTTTCCTCAAGGAACTTATTGGATTCAGCCTCTGGAGGAACCTTTATGTCCATCACTTTAGGTGCAGCAACAAAGCTACTTGATGATATGATGATCAACTATTCCGAATGGCACACCGAAAGAGCTCCTCAAGGTAAGAAGGTAAATTCTGTTGAAGAAACCTCCTCTTTGAGTGATAAGATTGATGCTATTATGTCTATGCTTGTGAATGGTAGATCTCATGTTGATCCTAATAATGTTCCTTTAGCTTCATTGGTTGCTCAAGAAGAGCATGTTGATGTAAACTTCATTAAAAACAACAACTTCAACAACAATGCTTATAGGAATAATTTTGGTAGCAACAACTATAAGCCTTATCCTTCAAATGGTTATGGCAATTCTTATGGTAATTCCTACAGCAACAATAGAAGTGTGTCCTCTGATCTTGAAGCTATGCTTAAAGAATTTATTAGCACACAAAAAGCTTTCAATAAAACTGTTGAGGAAAAGTTTGAAAAAATTGATGATCTTGCTTCTAAAGTTGATAGTCTTGCTCATGATGTTGAAATTCTAAAACTGAAAGTTATGCCTAATGAAGTTAAAGATACTAAGTCATTTGCTACAGCAAATGCC
>CAMZMU010000107.1:30011915-30174104 GCA_947311845.1 Poa pratensis | reverse complement strand
TATTTACGCTGATAGTTGGGTTCACATAAATTTAACCTGGGATAGTGACAGCAGTCTAAGGTTGTAGATGTGTTGTTGCCACTAGGGGTAAAACAGCAATGCTTTATTCAAGGATGAATGTATTGTTTACATTACGCACATTACTTAATGCAATTGTCTGTTGCTTGCAACTTATACTGGAAGGGGTACGGAGTTAACCGAAAGTGGACTATTTAGGCATAGATGCATGCTGGATAGCGGTCTATGTACTTTGTCGTAATGCCCAAATGAATCTCATAGTAGACACCACGTCACACATGCATGTTATATGCACTTATCAATTGTCAATTGCCCAGCTGTAATTTGTTTACCCAGCATGTTAGTTATCTTATTGGAGAGACACCACTAGTGAACTGTGGACCCCGGTCCATTCTTTTACATTGAAATACAATCTACTGCAATCATTGTTCTCTACTGTTTTATGCAAACAAACATCATCTTCCATTCGATACGTTTAACCCTTTGTTTTCAGCAAGCCGGTGAGATTGACAACCTCACTGTTAAGTTGGGGCAAAGTAGTTTGATTGTGTTGTGCAGGTTCCACGTTGGCACCGGAATCCCATGGTGTTGCGCCGCACTACACTCCTCCACCAACACCTTCGAAGCAAACCTCGTTTTCCTACTGGTCCGATTAAACCTTGGTTTCATACTGAGGGAAAACTTACTGCTGCACTCATCATACCTTCCTCTTGGGGTTCCCAACTGACGTGTGACGTACAAGCAATTGTTTCTGGCACTATTAACCTAGAGCCACCAACAACGTTTTCTGGCGCCGTTGGGGGAAAACAGAATTGCTTCTGCAAGGGGAGTCTCTCACACCCAATCTTTACTTTGTTATTTGTCTTGCTTAGTTTATTTTTATTTTGTTTTGTTTGCTTTCTCTATATCAAAAACACAAAAAAATTAGTTACTTGTCTTGCTAGTTTATTTTTATTTTGTTTTGTTTGCTTTCTCTATATCAAAAACACAAAAAAATTAGTTACTTGTTTATTTCGGTTTTGTTTTGTCTTGTCACCATCATGTCTTGTTCCATGCCTGTTGCTATGTCACCTGAGGAATTGATCTTCACTTTTAAACAAGGAGTGAGGAGAATTTTAAAGAAGCTTGGTCTAGAATTAATGATTCCTTTGGTAAAACTGATCCTAAAATGACTTTAAGTTTGCTTCTCACTAGCTTCTACTTTGGTCTAGCCCTTTGTTATAGATATGCTTTAGATGCTATTGTGGGAGGAGATTTCCTTCACTGTGATGGGGATCAAGCTTTTAATGCCATAAAAAAGTTGATTGCAACTTCTAGCTCAACTAATAAATTTGATTCGGCCCTTGTTAGCATCCATGCTAGATTAAACACTCTTGAGACACATATATCTTGTTTAAAGGATGGCTATAATCAAATTCGGGAATATTTTGACTATGTTCCAACAAATTTTGAACCTTCGATGTGGGTCCCTACGGTAAAGGTTGCTATTTGTGGTGAAACCTTTTATGCTCGTTGTGATAATGTCTGAGTTTTGCCTTATGCCTAAAAGCATTTATGAAACTTTGAATCTTTGGGACTTGCTGAAGGAGGAGAAGGAATAACTCTTACTGATAACTCTGTTATATTTCCCGAGGGGATAGCTGAGGGTGTGTTTAACCTTTCTTGGGAGAACGGTGTCCACTGATTATCTTGTTATTGAATGTGCAGGGACAGGACAAATTACACTTGGAAGATCTCTGCTCAAATTAATGGGAGCAACCATAGATGTGGGAAAAGGCACTCTGAATCTTACCTCCACACCAAGGTGCGGCCATGTATTCCCCAAACCAAAGAGTAAGTCTAAGGGTAAGAGAGGTAGGCACATGGCCCTTGGTATTGATGTCAATGCTCCTCCACTTGACAACACTTGATTTTCACTTTCTGCGCCTAGCTGAAAGGCGTTAAAGAAAAGCGCTTATGGGAGACAACCCATCGTTTTTATTTGCTGTTATTTTTGTTTTCTTTGAGTCAAGGATTTTGTTACTTCTGTAGCAACTCCTTTGTATCTTTATTTTATCGCAATGTTGTGCCAAGTAAAGTTCTATATTGAAAGTTGATGCAAGATTTGGATTTCTGCGCAGTGACAGATTTTTAGCTGTCACGGATTTGAGCTTATCTCCCTGTAGAAAATTCAAAAAATTCTGAGAAAAATCACGCATATTCCTGAGATATGTACGCAACTTTCATTATTTTAGGCCAGATCCATCTGAGCAACTTAAGTGCCTCGAAAAAATTCGTCATTCCAGACTGTTCTGTTTTTGACAGATTCTGCCTTTTGTTTTGCATTCGCTCTTTTACTGTGTTTGTGTGGATTTCTTTGCTCCACAAAGCATTGGTGGCTGTAGCTAATGTCCAGAAGCTTTGGGATTGATTGTATCATTACAGAATATGAGAATTTTTGATTATGCACTAACCCTCTAATGAGAACTGTCTTGAGTTTGGTGTGAAGGAAGTTTTCAAGGATCAAGCGAGAAGGGTGATATTATGTGATCAAGAAGAGTGAAAAGCCTAAGCTTGGGGATGCCCCCGTGGTTCATCCCAACCATATTCAGAGAGACTCAAGCGTCTAAGCTTGGGGATGCCCAAGGCATCCCCTTCTTCATCAACAAACTTATCAGGTCATCTCTAGTGAAACTATATTTTAATTCTTTCACATCTTATGCGCTTTACTTGGAGCGTCTGTGTTTTTATTTTTGTTTTTGTTTGAATAAATTCGGATCCTAGCAATCCTTGTGTGGGAGAGAGACACGCTCCGCTTTTTCATGTGAATACTCATGTTCTTCACTTATATTTGTTGAGTATTCTTAACTAGCTACTGCAGTGCTTTTAGCTCCTGTTTTTCATGCATCTCTTCGAGCTGTTAGCACTTGTTTATAAATACTCTCTTGCTGCATTATATTATCATTTGGAGAGTTTATGTTTAATAAATTATTGGTGTTTGTTTGGAAGAAAGAAAATGCTACATGTAGTAGTTGGTATTGGAAAAGACATATGCATTCTTGTAGATCATTGTCTTGTTTTGATTTGATGCTTTGCAATTGTTTTGAGCTCTCAAGTAGATCATGTTTAAGCTCTTGCATCATGTAGTTAAAGCCTAGTAGTGGAGAACTACCGTAGAGCTTGTTGAGACTTGGGATGCATATTTGTTCTCTCTAAGGTCTAGATATTTTCTGGTAAAATGTTTGAGCAACAAGGAAGACAGTGTAGAGTCTTATAATACTTGCAATATGTTTTTATGTGATTCTTGCTGTACCGGTTTATACTTGTGTTTGCTTCAAACAACCTTGCTAGCCTAAACTCTGTACTGAGAGGGAATGCTTCTCGTGCATCCAAAACTTGAGCCAAAACCCATGCCATTTGTGTCCACCATACCTACCTACTATGTGGTATTTCCTGCCATTCCAAGTAAATATTTCATGTGCTACCTTTAAACTATTCAAAACTTTATTACTCCTTATTTGTGTCAATGTTTTATAGCTCATGAGGAAGTATGTGGTGTTTTATCTTTCAATCTTGTCATTTACTTCTGACAGACTTTCACCAATGGACTAGTGGCATATACATCCGCTTATCCAATAATTTGCAAAAAGAGCTGGCAACGGGGTGCCCAGCCCCAATTAATTACAACTTTCATTAATAATTCTCTTCACATGTTTTGCCCTGATTTATCAGTAAGCAACTTAATTTTGCAATAGACACTCCTCCATGGTATGTGAATGTTGGAAGGCACCCGAGGATTCGGTTAGCCATGGCTTGTGTAAGCAAAAGGTTGGGAGGAGTGTCATCTATAAAGAAACTAAAATACATGTGTAAACAAAAGAGAAGAGGGATGATCTACCTTGCTGGTAGATAACGTCCTTCATGGGAGCCGCTCTTTGAAAGTCTGGTTGACAAGGGGGTTAGAGTGCCCACTACCATTCGTTGACAACAACAAACACCTCTCAAATACTTATTTTGTGCTCTCTATATGCTTTCGAAAACTTAAAAAGCTCTAGCACATGATTTAATCCCTGCTTCCCTCTGCGAAGGGCCTATCTTTTACTTTATGTTGAGTCAGTTTACCTACTCCTTTCTATCTTAGAAGCAAACACTTGTGTCAACTTTGTGTGCATTGATTCTTACATATTTACTTATTGCACTTGTTATATTGCTTTATGTTGACAACTATCCATGAGATATACATGTTACAAGTTGAAAGCAAATGCTGAAACTTAATCATCCTTTGTGTTGCTTCAATGCCTTTTACTTTGAATCTATTGCTTTATGAGTTACCTCTTATGCAAAACTTTTTGATGCTTGTCTTGAAAGTACTATTCATGAAAAGTTTTTGCTTATATGATTCATTGTTTACTCTTTATCTATTTGTTAGCAAACTATAGATCATTGCTTTGAGTCACTTCATTCATGACATGAGCCTTGCAATATATTGATCAAGATTGTGTGAAAGCATGTCTCCTCAGAAATTATTTGTTGTTATCGTTTTACCTACTCGAGGACGAGTAGAACTAAGCTTGGGGATGCTTGATACGTCTCCAACGTATCCATAATTTCTGCTGTTCCATGCTTATATTATACCATTTGCTACATGTTTTATATACACTTCGTATCACTTTTATGCATTTTCTGGGACTAACCTATTAACAAGATGCCACAGTGCCAGTTCCCTGTTTTCTGCTGTTTTTGGTTTCAGAAAGTTACTTCTGGAAATATTCTCGGAATTGCACGAAACAAAAGGCCAGTCCCTATTTTTCCAGCACGTACACGGAGTCCGAAGGAGAGACGAAGGAGCCACGAGGTGGCCAAACCACCTGCGCGGCTGGGCCCAGCCGCGCCTGTGTGGTTTGGGCCCCTCGGGGGTCCGCCGACATCGCCCCTTCGCCTATTTATTCCCCGAGACGACGCGAAAACCCTAAAACACCGAGCCTTTCATCCAGAACATATTCGCTGCCGCCGCCGTCGTCAACCCTAACTCGGGGGGTTCTGAAGCTCTTCCCGGCACCCTGCCGGAGAGGGGAATCATCACCGGAGGGCTCTACATCGCCATGCCCGCCTCCGGAGTGATGCGTGAGTAGTTCATCCTTGGACTATGGGTCCATAGCAGTAGCTAGATGGTTGTCTTCTCCACTTGTGCCATCATGTTTAGATCTTGTGAGCTGCCTATCATGATCAAGATCATCTTATTGTAATGCTACATGTTGTGTTTGCTGGGATCTGACTTATATTGATACCTATGTGGAGCTGAATATTATATTATCATGTCTATGTCATTTGTGATCTTGCATGCTCTCCGTTACTTGTTGAAGCCTTGGCCACGTGAATACTTGTAACTCCAAGAGGGGGTATTTATGCATGATAGTTGGGTTCAACCTCTATTTAACCTGGGATAGTGACAGCAAGTTCTAAGGTTGTAGATGTGTTGTTGCCACTAGGGGTAAAACAGCAATGCTTTATTCAAGGATGAATGTATTGTTTACATTACGCACATTACTTAATGCAATTGTCTGTTGCTTGCAACTTAATACTGGAAGGGGTACGGATGTTAACCGGAAAGTGGACTATTTAGGCATAGATGCATGCTGGATAGCGGTCTATGTACTTTGTCGTAATGCCCAAATGAATCTCATAGTAGACACCACAGCTCACACATGCATGTTATATGCACTTATCAATTGTCAATTGCCCAGCTGTAATTTGTTTACCCAGCATGTTAGTTATCTTATTGGAGAGACACCACTAGTGAACTGTGGACCCCGGTCCATTCTTTTACATCTGAAATACAATCTACTGCAATCATTGTTCTCTACTGTTTTATGCAAACAAACATCATTTCCATTCGATACGTTTAACCCTTTGTTTTCAGCAAGCCGGTGAGATTGACAACCTCACTGTTAAGTTGGGGCAAAGTAATTTGATTGTGTTGTGCAGGTTCCACGTTGGCACCGGAATCCCTGGTGTTGCGCCGCACTACACTCCTCACCAACACCTTCGAAGCAAACCTCGTTTTCCTACTGGTCCGATTAAACCTTGGTTTCATACTGAGGGAAAACTTACTGCTGCACTCATCATACCTTCCTCTTGGGTTCCCAACTGACGTGTGACGTACAAGCAATTATTTCTGGCACTATTAACCTAGAGCCACCAGGCCACTGGAATCACGTATGATCACCCGAAGGCCATCAAAGCACAAGTCTTACCTGACTTCACAACCGAGTGGATCGAAGCTCAACAGCCAGGAGTTCCTGATGTATCTAACTCCTGGATAATGTACTTTGATGGTCCAAGAAAAACGAAGGCGCAGGCGCAAGCGTCATACTCATATCACCCAAGGGCGACAAACTCTGCTACGTTTTGCAGATGGATTTCGAGTTTCCGTCCAATAACGAAGCAGAGTACGAAGGCCTGATCCACGGCATGCGAATGGCCAAAGCGCTAGAATGCACTCGACTAATGATTTATGGTGATTTTAACCTGGTAGTGCAGCAAACGATGAAAGCTTGTGATGCCATAGCTGACAACATGATCGCATATCGAGATCTCTACAACACGTTGAGGGTGGATTCGATGGATGCGAGTTACGGCACATTGGGCGAGAGAGTAACGAAGAAGCAGACAGGTTAGCCAACATTGGTTCAACCAAGGCACCAATTCCACCGGGTGTCTTCTTGGAGCGCATTGAGCATAGGTCCATCAAACCACAACGGCCTCCGCCCGCTTCAACCGCTACATCAAAGGGTAAAACACCCAGTACAGACGATCCACCAGTCGAAGTACTCTTATGCCATGGTGATCTGGTGATACCAGTATGGACTCAACCCTTCTTGCATACATGCTCCGCGACGAGCTACCCGAAGACACAACAGACGCTCGGCGAGTCACTCGACGATCCAAGGCATACACCATAATAACGGTGAGTTGTACAAACGCAGCGTCTGGTATGTTTCAAAGATGTATCGACTTCGAGGATGCAAAGCAATACTCCGTGATCCATGCAGGTCCTGTGGACATCACGCCAGCAGTCGATCACCCGTGGCCAAAGCCTTCCGAGCAGGGTTTTACTGGCCAACAGCACTCAAAGACGCGGAAGACATAGTCAAAAGGTGCATCGGGTGTCAAAAATTCTCCACCAAACTCCATGCACCGCATCGCGTTAAAAACCATACCGCTAGCGTGGCCTTTCGCCCAATGGGGGCTCGATATGGTGGGACCACGCAAAAAATCTCGCCTGGAGGACATACTCACCTGCTGGTCGCGGTGGACAAATTCACAAAGTGGATCGAAGCAGTTCCCATCACAAGCTCGACTGCCGCTACAACAGTCAACTTCATAAGATCCATCGTGTATCGCTTTGGTGTCCCAAATAGCATCATCACGGATAACGGCACCAATTTCACAACCGAGAAATTCCGCTCCTTCTGCAAAGAGTGGAATATCACGCTCAACTACGCATCGGTGGCGCACCCACAGTCCAACGGGCAAGTCGAAAAGGCCAATGGTCTAGTATGCACGGCATCAAGAAAAGGTTGCTGATGCCACTCAAAAGGGCTGCGGGTGCCTAGGTCGATGAGCTCCCTAAAGTACTTTGGAGCTTACGAACAACTCCAAACGCCTCGACCCAGTTCACACCTTTCTTTATGGTCTACGGCGCAGAGGCAGTATTGCCACCAGAGGTAAAGTTTAGTGCACCCATAGTTGAAGTATACGATGAAGACGACGCAAACGAGTCACTCGAAGACTCTGCCGATCTACTCGAAGAAGCACGCAATACGGCTCTTGCCCGCACAGCTGTCTACCAGCAGGATCTCCGCAACTACCACAGTCGTCGACTACGCACGAGGTCGTTCATCGTAGGAGACTTGGTGCTTCGACTGAAGCAGAAGAAGGTGCACAAACTTGCATCTCCATGGGAAGGACCCTTAATCATTATGGAGGTCATCGATGGTGGTGCCTATCGCCTGAAGCACGCGAAGACAGGAGAGATATCCAATAACCCATGGAATGTGGCGCACTTGCGTCGCTTCTACGCGTATACTCCTAGTCGACACATGTAATAGAGCACAATGTCAAACGGCCAGCAGGTTTCAGACGCACTCTTTTCCCTTACCAGGGTACCTAAGGGGACTGGAAGGTTTTTAATGAGCGCCTGCTGGTCTATATTTTGAATAAAAAAAGAATGTTCCTCTATGAGTTGTTTGCATAATTTCTTATGTCTCCATAATTGACGATCATAAATCCTTCTCGCAAATCATAACAAAATCACAACCCACCCGAGTACTCGGGGCTGGGCCGTAAAAACTTAGCCGTACCTGAAGTCCTCGGGGGCTGGGTCTAAAACAACAATGGCAACAAAAGTTGTATTTTCGAAAAGAAAAGTTTTGATTACTCAAAAGGCAGAAACAACCGACAGTAAACCAAGGCAAAGCCAATACACCCGCTCGACATGCTCGGGGTTGGAAGAAGCATGAGTCAGAAAACTGTTACTTACATACCACCTGTCGTGGTTTGTCACGGCACATGTCATTGATGACTTCGTAGATGTGGGATTGCGCGGATCAATCGTCTCCGAGCTAAGGATCGCAGGGCACGAGGAAGACAATGTTTTTTACCCAGGTTCGGCCCCTCAATGTGAGGTAAAGACCTACGTCCTGCCTATCCTAGATTGGTATTGATATGAATATAGTGTTACAAGGGGTTGGCGATCGATGTGTCGAGTCGCCTATCTCTGGATGTATGAGAGCTTAGGGTTCTAGTCCCAGGAGTCCACCTTATAAAGACGGTGCCTCGCCGGGTTACAAGGAAACTTGCCCGTTAAGGAAAGATAAGCCGGAGTCCTACTTGGCGACTAAGTAATGTAATTTCATGTCTTCCAAGTTATGTCTTCTCCGGTCTTCTAGATACTTCTTCTTTTATCACGATCTTGTGTTGGCCCATCTTTGTGTAAGCCCACGAGTGTTGTGGCCATGAAGATAAGTCGCGCTTCGCTTGAATAAGTCGCGCTTCGCTTGAATAAGTCGCGGGATAATTATTCCCCCGACATTAGCCCCCAAGCTTCCGGGTGATTCGTAGAATCAGGCGGAAGATTCTGTCTTGATGATGATCTTGCGGGCTTGCGTATGTAATTCTTGCCGTCTTGTCGATGTTGCACTTGGCGACTCGCTGATGATGAGTCACGAGCGTAGTGGCTTATTGAGCCGCTGATGTAGAAGCGATGAGCCGCTGACGTTTGTTGATATAGTATCGCAGGCCTTTGAGCACTTATGTCTTGGTCACATTGAAGCTGCACAATTGCGGTAAGTTCTCCACTGAAATTATATAAGATGCCAGTGGAGCCTTTGGTGAAAACCACCTTGTCCTGTTAGATGCAAGACTGGGCTGAAATCATAAGAATAATAACTTATGAGTATTAAGATATATCAGCCAAATGTGTATAAGGTGCTGAGTCATAGACATCGAAGCATAAAAAGACCATAAGCATAAATAAGCTGGTCAATCGTTAGAATAGTAATCTGTCATGTTATCATGACGAGCCATCTGAATGCATGTTGAAACATGGCGGCTCAAGGCATATAGCCACAACCTGTATTTAAAAATTTGCGAGTCGCTTATTTGACTCGCAAATGGATATATATATTCTCATGTGCTGCAAAAAATGAAATCCGCATATAAACATGGTATAAGTATAATAAAGACCGCAAGATATGGTGGATGTGTAGCCCCCGGGCCGGGTTGCATGCTTGATCATGCTGCTCGGGACTCAAAAATATCTCAATTTAGACAAAAACTTAATTGTCCTAGCCCCCGGGCATTAAGCAGGCATGCTTTCATTATCCTGCTTGATGGCATATCGTTGCAATTTGAACTGCAACAGATTGGCAAATATTGTTGCCGCAAAATAATGATATAAATTCCACTTGATGTGGCTGTAGTTAAATAAATGATGGTGGCTTGTACAACCGATATTAGGAATGATCATCCCAATCCAAAAAAATCTGGTCATGCCAATTCAAACTCAATTGGCTGAGTTATATGTTCTTGAAATTCAAAGGGCAAACCCTCCGAGGAAACAATGATAATGACTTGATAATAACATGTTAGTCTTGGCGACTGATAATAATGATAAAATATTAGTACTCCGTATGATAGCATACGGTACCCTGCATGATAGCAAATTGTAATCTGCACTCTGCATGAAAGCAAATTGTAATCTGCATGATAACATGTTGTAATCTGCATGATAGCATATTGTACTTTGCATGATATCAAATGATTTTTTGCATGATAGCAAATGGTTGCATGATAGCATATTGTATGATGCATGATAGCATATGGTACTTGACTCAGTATTTTCCAAATCTAATGTGTGTTCAGGGTCGAGAACGCCATGATAGGCATTCAGACTCGATTGACGCCACACGCGGGTACTTTAGTCCTTCTGAATTATCTCTATTACCGTTAAGTAGGTCTTCGCGCGGCTCAGTATTTCCAGGTAAAAACGCGTGTTCAGGTCGAGAGCGGCCATGATAGGCAATCAAGCTCGATTGACGCCGCGCCCCAGTACTTTGGCCGCATAGTGCAAAGATACTTCTGACTTAAGGCGAGTATAAGCAGGATTATTGCTTTTATCGGCTGCAATAGCCGTGACGAGCTCTAATTAGCTTTGATGATAACCATCTCTGATTAGCTGTAGATGTGGTACAGCGAGTCACCTGTTTTAACTCAAATATTGATAAGATAATGATTCATTAATGACTCATAAACTGATATAATGATGAGCTGTTTGCGACTCATAAAATGATATGGGGGTAAATCGCTATGCGACTCATAAATTGATATGACAATAAGTCGATGATGATTAATGATATGATGATAAATCATGAAATGACATATATAATGATAAGTCATGGACTGATGCAAAGATAAATCATTAAACGATATAGCGAGTGCTCAAATACCAACACTTGAACATGTAATGGTGATCTTTATAGGTGCAAATAAATTTATTATCATGCGATAGTGCAAGCTGTAGAGAGCTAGACTTTGATAAATGTAACGCGAGTTATGAGAACTCTAATTTGATAAATGCATTGCGGGTTGTAAGGAACCCAACTTTGAGAAGTGGATACAACTAAATCTCAAAAATAGATATAAATTAAAGTCTACGACATGATATAATTTAAATCGCAAAAGACATTAATAAAAGACATAATAACCTAAATATGCAGCCCCCGAGATGAACTCGAAGATGAAATTTAATTTTACTGATAAAAGTAAAAGGCTGAGCATGAAAGCGACTTATCTTGTTTTATTCTTCTGGCGGCGGTGATGACGCGGTATGGCGCTGATCTTTGAACTCAGCGTGCGGATTTTTGAGTCGCATACTTTTGAAGTTACACGCTGATCCTTTAAATCGCACACTGATGAATTGAGATGACCGCTTCTTCCTTCCTTGATTATTCTTCCTCGATCTGTGTGCGAGGTAGAGCAACACCAAGTGGTATGTAATACCTTTTCTTCCTGAGGTGCTGGTACTCCATTCATAGCTTGAGTGTTTTGGTCGTAGTAATTATTTATATCGGACATGGTGCTTCCGTCTTTCTTCTGAATTGGAGGTGGAGATCAATTGCACTCTCCTTTTGGATGACCCGAACCAAAATAGCCTTTTATACGGCAAACATGCTCATGTAGATTTCACGGCAGCATGTTTTTCCCATCAGATGAATCGCCAGAGAGTCTTCTGAGTCGCCGATAGGACCTATTGATGTCTTGTGCAATACTGATGTGCCAAATATGAACCTGATTTGTACCAGCGCGATAAATTGATGTCGGCAAAGGGGCTTCCGTTAATCTTGGCTGGCGTATTTTAAACCACAGCACATTTGTTGGCCGAAATAATTTCATTTGATAGATAGGCTCGACCGTGCATGGGGGCAATTGCTGATGTCAGACTCCCCACGCATGCGTCGTTGAAGATGCACAGGCGGACAATTTGCTTGGCCGATGCGGAGATGAAGCCGCTGTCGTTGTTGATTTTGATAAGCCGCGCCTCACCATTGAGTCGCCATGCTACCTTGCACAGCCAAAGCCGAAAATAATTTTTGGAGGCGTGCTGATTTTTTGAGTCGCGCTGGCTGATGTCACGAGCTGGCCAGTGGCCACACATTCCGTACTCATTTTTCTTTTGTGTTGGCTGCTCACTTTTCCTTCCTCGATCAGCTAGCACTTGATTTATTGGACGAATCTATCAAGCCCATCCCTGGTCCGTGAGTCAGAGTGCTACTAGTTGGTGCGTAATCTCTTTCCTTGTTTGAAGTAACGTGGGAGATTGGGTCACATGCCGAAGCCCAAATCGACTCGAACTTCTCGCTCTGACCCGATTTTGTAAACAGCACATGGATGTGTCTTGTGCTGGCGCTGGTGCTCCCATCGGACGAATCGCCGGAGAATTTTCCAAGCGTCGTAGCTATATTTTTTTTCCTTGCTTTTCGCTGCTCATTAAATACGAGACGAGTTGCTGCTTGTACGGAAGTGAACCTTGCATGTGGATCGTCGGAAGCAATTAATTCTGCTAACAGTGGAACTTCCGCCGCAACGAGCTTGGCTTGGTGCTGTTGGAATTGCTTGATTCTGCAGATCTGATCAACGCACGCGAGGGCAATGGTGATGTCGAGCCTCCACGCACAGCGCAGGTCGTTGGAGATGTCGGTGCTCTCGAGCCGCCTGGCCAAAGTGGAGATGAAGACGTCGCCGTCCGTACTTACCGATCGCAAGATCCTCGATCCCCGCATCGATCCAGCTCGAAACGTGACGCTCTTGACCGCAGGCCCCACGGTGGGCGCCAACTGTCGTGGGTTTGTCACGGCACATGTCATTGATGACTTCGTAGATGTGGGATTGCGCGGATCAATCGTCTCCGAGCTAAGGATCGCAGGGCACGAGGAAGACAATGTTTTTACCCAGGTTCGGCCCCTCAATGTGAGGTAAAGACCTACGTCCTGCCTATCGTAGATTGGTATTGATATGAATATAGTGTTACAAGGGGTTGGCGATCGATGTGTCGAGTCGCCTATCTCTGGATGTATGAGAGCTTAGGGTTCTAGGTCCCGGGAGTCCACCTTATAAAGACGGTGCCTCGCCGGGTTACAAGGAAACTTGCCCGTTAAGGAAAGATAAGCCGGAGTCCTACTTGGCGACTAAGTAATATAATTTCGTGTCTTCCAAGTTATGTCTTCTCCGGTCTTCTAGATACTTCTTCTTTTATCACGATCTTGTGTTGGCCCATCTTTGTGTAAGCCCACGAGTGTTGTGGCCATGAAGAATAAGTCGTGCTTCGCTTGAATAAGTCGCGGATAATTATTCCCCCGACACCACCCACTTTACATGCTCGGGGGCTGGGCAATTACATAAGTAAGTAAGCATTTATCACATACACCCCACTCGTCAAGCTCGGGGGCTGCACATCTTTAAAACACTCTACTATACAAAGTATCAAAATTACATGGGCTCATCCTTCATAGGCAAGTTCGAGCCAATGAGCTGGTCATAAAATCGCTCCACCAGTGTGTTGGCCGCATCTACGGTCCCGTCTAGACACGACTGATCTAGCTGCGAGCCGATTGCAGGGGGAGGAAGCTGCAGAGTAGGTTTTCGGCTACGGACGTAAGCCAGAGCAGCATTGGCTCCAAGCAAAACTCTGCAAGTTATTGCATCTCGGATAGAGTCGACAGTCTGGAACAGATCAACTAGGGCGTGGATCCCTTGTGGTTGTGGCCCAGTTGGAAACATGTAGTAGTTGATCAGCAAAAATGCTGCCCTGCATCGCTCAAGTAAAATTGCACCGCGAAACACTCGATCCTTCAGAGTGGCCAACTTGCAGGCATGATATCTGTCCATCCAAAAGTGTTGACGGCCCGTAGTAGGGTTGTCAGTCGCGTTGTCTAGACGTTCATTCACACGCTCTTCTTCTTCTTTGAAGCTTTGCACAAAAACTGCAGGAAGCAAGTTGAGTAAGTGCAACAAAGATGCTAGCAACTAACGCATCGCGCAAAAGGGCAATACTTACCGTCCAGTTGACTGTTCACAATCTCTACTTCGGCGAGTACATAATCCTCTCGCTGAGTGGCAAACGCTGGTTTCCCCTTGAGCATTTTCAACTCGGCTTGGGTGTTTCTTAGCTCTTGAGTTAGTTGCACCACCTTGTTCTTTGCAAAAGCCAGTACCCTGGCGTCATTTCTCACTTGAGCAGGTGATCGGGTATCAACCCAGGGTTGTGAAGATTCGGACGAGTTATTATCAACTGGTTGTCATGATCATAAGCACAAACACTCAGATAAGGATGCAAATCGAAGTGATGCAAAAACAGGAACAAGTACTTCATAACATTCATTAGCATTGAGAAAGTGGCAAAAGCACACATGATGTGTGAAAGTTATATTTACAAAAATCATGGAAACTCCCTAGACATGAGACACAGACTCAGACCTAGCCCTACGCGACTGCGATTGAGCAGCGATCTCATTTGATCTGCGCTCCATAGTGCGAATGCAAAGGTCGGACAGTCGCACAGCCGTATCGGTTACACCCTTCAGAGACAATGGCTTCCCGTCTGATTTTTTTGGGAAGTCAGCCAGGACAGTCTCATAATCAATGGCTACGCCATTACCAAGGAGTAGCTTGAGGGTGGACTCCGAGCCGCGTACCGTAAGATCGCGGGCAAAAGCAGCCATAGTCGATGTGCCAGGTCCAAGGACGTCCGCAAAGCCTTGGGTAGTTGCTGGAACATCACTCGACGGAAGCACCTCCTGGAACACGGCGCCAAGAGTGCTGGTGGAGGTAGCCAGAGAGTTCTTCGCATTGATAATGGCAGCGTTCAGCTCCTCGAAAGCATGGTCAAGCGACAAAGTGTCACCCGCCACACCTACAGGTGCTGGCGCAACAGCAGTTCCTTCATATGGTCAAAAAGAAAGCATGCAGAGCATTAGCAAAAAAGGAAGGAAAAAGAGCCACAAGCAAGAAGGAAGGTTACTAACCTTCCACAGCACGCGCAAGGCTTGACAGTCGTCCGGCATCTTCCTTCTCACGTAAGCTGGCCGAGGTTCGAACTTCATCAAGTTATTTCTTCGAGCCAGTCTGCTGATCGGCAAGCTGCTTCTCCATTTTCTTCAGTTGCTTCTCCAGATCAGCTGCTCGTTTTTTGGCCAAGTTTTTGTCGCCTAAGATGGGCAAAGATCAGTTCAGCCGCAAGGTACAGAAAAATGGATGAGTAAGTTCGAGTAAGGCTACAATAACTTACGGTTAAGCCGGTCGACATTGGAGCGAAGTGAGTCCAGCTCTTCTTCCATCTGGACGTAAGCTTCGCCAGCCGCAACAAAGTTACGGAAGACAGGCTGTAAATAACAGTCAGAACGTGTCAGTTAAACACAAAATAGGCTTCAACTATGCCAAAGTAAGCATACAGTACTCACATGCTCAGTCCAAGAAGAGGTCTTGGAAGTCGAAGGACGAGTGTCCAGAGCAGGGGCAGACGCTGTCTTCCCCGCTTCAGTCGCTCCAACCACTAGAGTGGTTTCGGCGGCAGTAGGAGTGGCCTGAGGAGGAACCACTATGGGTTCTTCTACAACTGGTGGTGAGCGCCGTTGCGCATCACCAGCACTGCAAAAAGGGTAACAAAAAGCATAAGAGAAATGGTAGCAAACAAAATACAGGTATAGGCAACACATACCTTAGTTCCTCCTCATCTGATTCTGGTTCAGCTCCAATGGACGGGCCTCCAAAGCTCAAAGGCTTATTCACAGTCGGAGGAGGTCGTGACGCCAGAGGAGATATACTCAAAGGAGCGCTCCTAGCGGGTGGGGAGGTGCCAGAATCTTCATCATCTTGTGGCTCTGCACCTCCCGACTGAGAGCTCGAAGGCGAGGGACGGCGCAGTCGACGGCGTTTAGCTGAAGGCTCTGTAGCAGATTCGCCGTCCTTCGACACTGGTTTACTTCTTCGACTTCGCCTTCTTTTGTGGCAGAAGTAGTTGTAGATGGGGGAGATAGGGTGGCTTTCTTCCCCTCATTCAGCAAAGCTACCTCTTCCGTAGGACCAGACTCAGGAAGAGGAGGAAGGGCGCATTCAGTCGAGTGACCCTACAACATCAAAAGACAACGATACTCAAAAAGGGTGTAAACACCAGAAGCAAAGAGTAGCATCACTCGAAAAAATCAGTAGAGTATGATGTACTTACCGCAGGTAGAGCATTCTCTAGACCAAATGGAGCATGTGGAAAATTGTAGTCGACTGTCTCATCAGCCTTGATGATGGTGATTCCCTTCACATGAGAATCCAGCTCATTGGGCGACAATTCCACATAGCTCATTATGCCGGCGTCGAGTGGGCCTTCGTATCGCCACATGGGGTTGACCCGGAGACGAAGTGGCCACACTCGCATCTTCACAAACGTACTGATCAGCTGAACGCCAGTGACGGTGCCCAGTAGTTCGCTAACTCTGGTCAAAAGAGGCGCAGCCTCTGCCTTCTCCCCAGTTGAGAGAGCATGCTCCCATGCCTTCGTCTTCAGTAGAGGTTTCCCAATCGAAAACGCTGGGAGCACCTCCTGGTTGACGCTGACGTAGAACCATTTGCTCCTCCAACCTTGGGCAGAGTCGACTGCCTTCAAGTTGAAGTAGCGCCAGTCGCTGCGTACCTGGACCCCAAACCCGCCAATTGGGCAGGGACGTCCACCTCGGCACATGTGGCGCACTTGGAAGATGGATTTCCATAATGCCCAGCTAGGGGATACCCCCAAAA
The DNA here is from genome assembly GCA_947311845.1 of Poa pratensis. Lineage (NCBI taxonomy): Eukaryota > Viridiplantae > Streptophyta > Magnoliopsida > Poales > Poaceae > Poa > Poa pratensis. Next base: position 30,157,262 of record CAMZMU010000107.1, on the reverse strand, counting down.
AGCACTCACACAAAACCATAAAATAGGCAATGTGCAAAATACTGTTGGGGGTAAGATCATGAATCTGCACCCCGTAGGCGTACAGAAGTCCACGAACAAAATCGTACAGTGGTAGGGCGAAACCACGTGGAAGAAATTCCGCAAAACAAACATATTTGCATGTAAAATGCATACATGAACTTTGCACTATATCACTCATATTCCAATCATATTTGCATCATATAAGGGTTATACCACTGTTATTTAATGATTTTAGGAAATAAAATAATTGTTTCCTATTTTTATGGAATTAACCCTGCGCAGGCAGAAAACCCTATTTTTTTCCTTTTATGTTTCAGGGACCCAAACGTCGTCAGAAAAATATGGAAATATAGAGGTCATTATTTTGGAAGGAAGAAGACTAGGAGCGAAGGAATCAAGCAAACGGAGCCCGAAGGCAAAAGGGGGTGGCCCACGCGGCCACTGTACCTGGCCGCGTGGGGCCCACCATCCTGGCCCTCGGAGCTCCGCAGCCGTCGATCTTTTCTCCACCGCCTTCGTCTTGACCTAAAAACGCCTATAAAAGAAGTCCCCGGCGTTCTCGAAAACAGCGCCGCCATATCACAGAAACACGAAAACGAAGATCTGGAGCTGCAGATTGGAGGGGGAAAACTCCGGCGGGGCGCTGCCGGCGTGGTCTCCATCTCCATCGACATCTCCACCGTCTCCATCATGAAGAGGGAGTAGTCCACCTCTGGACTATGGGTTTGTGGAAGTAACTTATGTATCTCTCCTCTCTTTGAGCTTCACTAATTAGTACCGTATGAGCTGCTGAACATGATTACGGTCATATATGTAATTCCTATGTGGTGGATCTTTTTGTGAGTTAATATATGTTTGAGATTGCAATGTTTGTTTCAGTTATGAGTATAGATGCATATTATGTACCCCGTTCTTATATACTTGTTATGATCAAGCATGTTTATGAGGCGTGTGTGGGGTGATGTGTGCATTAGTTGGAGTAACGGGGGGTGGTGAGTGCGGTAAGTTGACAACTGAAATATCGCGATCCACTTGGGTGTTTACCTTACTTTGTTGCCTCACTAGGGATAAACAAAAATACCATGCTACGGGTTGGGGTGACCAGCTTCTCCATGACTAGATCTAGCATGTTCTTATTTTCACTTCATGTCATGATACTTAAAGCTATACTCTGATTTATCTTAATTGCTAAGGTGTTATGATTTAGTTCGCATCTTGGTGGAGTATAAGAGAGATTAATAACCAAAAGATCTCTATGTTAGGACGTGATGCCCATATAATTAGTAACTTGATATCAAACTTTGTGTTGCAATCTCATATGTCAACTCTATGTGTCCATTGTCTGCCACACCATTAAAGAGAGAGTGCATTTGTGAAACCATGAACCCCGGTCCATTTTTAATCATAAGAAACACCTTTCCAACACTTTTACCACTTTTCCATTTTCTGCCATTATTAAATCCGAAAATACAAAAACACTTTTCATCTTGCATTCATCATAAAAAACCCAAAAATATCATTTCATTGTTATCATCATCCTTGCACATTCATCCACCATCATTGCATATTTATTTCTTGTTTGCATTGCATATTTATCTTGATATCATTCTACACCTTGTGCTTGACAACCACAGGTGAGGTTGAGGACCAAAACAATTAACCTTGTTTTGTAGGTGACCAAAAGAAGGATAGGAAGATAAATCTTTCACTACTGATTCCCCGAGAGTTCGATATTAAACCCTCGAGTCACCCTCGTGGGGAAAACACGTCTTCCACTTACTACATACTCTGCACTTGGAGGCTCAACCTAACCCGTATACTTTTCATTTCAGGTAGCTACTGAAGGCTATCACTTCTACGGGTATCAAGACTGTTTTCTGGCGCCGTTGCCGGGGAATCATAGCTGAAAAGATTTATCCAAGGAAGCTCCTGCACTAGTCCTGTTTTCTAGCGCCGGATTCATCACAACAAAGTCAACATCACCAACTTGTGCTAACACCTAAGCTTGGGGAGGTTGCACCTACGTGAGCATCATCTTATCCATCTTTACCTTCAAAGCAAAATTATTTGTTTTGTCATTGCATTGTCTTGCTTTTGTAATTCGGTTTGCATTTGTGAGACACATTTTATTTCAGTTTTGCATAAAAAATTAAAAAATACAAAAAAACTTGCTAAAATGGGAGAAAGAACTAAATTGTGTGACTACACAAACACTCCTAATGATCAATTTATCTCTAAAGCTATTGCCACACCTGAGATTAAAGCTGATAGCTATGAAGTAAGTCCTAGTTTGTTGAACTTGATAACTAGGGAACAATTTGGTGGTAGTGCTATGGAGGATGCCTCTATGCATCTTCATGATTTTGTTGAAATATGTGACATGCAAAAGTTTAAGAATGTTGAAAGTGATATCCTAAAATTGAAGCTATTTCCTTTTTCACTTAGAGGAAAAGCTAAAGAGTGGTTGCATTCATTGCCATCGGTAGTATTAATTCATGGGATGATCTAAAAGAAGCTTTTATTAAGAAATACTATCCCCTGTTAAAATTTTGCAAAATAGAAACAACATCCTTTCTTTTAGGCAAAATGAAAATGAACATGTTGCTATGGCTTGGGATAGGATAAAACTTATGCTTAGAACTTGTCCTCACATGGGTTAATGAATGGACCATATTACACTCTTTCTACAATGGTTTAAACTACATGTCTAGAAACATACTTGATTCTGCTGCTGGAGGTGCTTTTATGAGTAAACTATAGTAGAAGCTAAAAATATATTGGAAAGCATTTTGCAAAACTATAGTCAATGGCATACTGATAGGGCACCCAATCCTTCTAAGAAAGTGAATTCTATTGAGAAACTAATGATTTGTCATCTAAATGGATACTATTCTTGCTTTGCTTAATAAACCTAGTGTTGAAAATGTTCCTTTGCAAGAACTAGTTGGTAATAATTCTGAAAATATTGATGTCAACTTCATTAGGAACTATGGTAACAATGGGTATGGTAACAACAATTATAACTCTTATAATAAACCCCCATATGTGCCAAATAAATATGCTTCTAGTGGTAATGTTTCTAGTGACTTGGAAAACACCATTAGATCTTTTATATCTACTCAAAAGAGCTTAATAAGGAATTTATCTCTAAGTTTGAAAAACAAGATGCTTTGTTTGAAAGGGTAGATCAGCTTGCTAAGGAAGTTCATCATTAAAGAGTATCATTACAGCCCAAAAACATGAGGAAACAATTAATATTGCCAAGAAGTTATCAATAAGTCTTGGGAACACATTCATGAGCAAGAAAGAGTTGCTAAAGAATCTATTGGGGTAATGAAAGAGAGAGAAGTTGAGGAAGTTAAAATGCTTAGTGAAGTCAAGGATCCTTTGCTTGACTTAGAAAATTGTAGCTTGCATGAATTAATCTCTATCTTACAAAAGTTTGCAAGTGATCCTTCCATCAACACTAATCAAGCTGGCTTTGGTTCTATATTGCTAATCATGTCTTGAAAGAAAAATTGCTAGGTACAACCAAGAGGCTATGATACCACCTAAGCTTGGGGATATGTGGATTCCCAAGGTACTAGTAACTATTGGAAAAGAGACACACCATGCCATACTTGATCTAGGATCTAGTGTCTCTGTATCTAAAGAACTATATGAAGTGCTTGAATTGAAAAATCTTGAAAAATGCTCTATTGAACTTGCACTTGCTGATGATTCCATTAAACATGCTTTAGGGAAAGTAAGTGATGTTATGGTAGAGTTACATATGACTTTTGTGCCTGTGGATTTTCTAATCATGGACATGGGGAATAAAACCTCTAGTCCTATTATTCTTGGAAGACCTTTTCTTCGTACTACAGGTGCTATCATTGATTCAAAGGAAGGGAATGTAAAGTTTCAGTTTCCACACAAGAAGTGCATGGAACACTTCCCAAGGAAGAGGGAACATCAAAGTTCAAGCTCCCTCATGAGCTTCATCTTCAATAAACAACAAGTAAGAAGCCTAGCTATATGGCTATAAAGAAAGCGCTTTGCGGGAGGCAACCCGGTTATTTTTATGTGTGATTTTCTTTGTGTCCTCTTGCTGTATCAAGAGAGTTTGTTTTAGTTTAGTTTCTGGAGTTTTTAATAAAGTGCCAAGTTTTACCCATTTTGGTTTGAAAAGTTGCTTATAGCGTTCGGAGATTTTATTCCTGCACGAATCTGTGCACGGTATGATTTTTAATTCTTATTCTGTAACTCCGAATGAGCTCATATTTGAACTGTAGTTGCAACTTTTCATCCTCTGTATGCATGAATTTTTCGGAATTTTTCGGAAAGTTTGGTAGGGTAGAAAAATACGTTTTGCTGCTGCTGTTTTTCTGGACAGATTCTGTCCCATTTTGTTTTATGCATGTTTTGAACTTTTATCTTGAATCTTTTTGATCCAATTGAGTTTATGAGTAGGCATACAACATTATATACTTTCTGGACATTCATATGATTTTTGTTTAAGGATTATATGCAGCAAGAAACCTATTTGTTTATCACTACTAATGCACCCCACAGAAAAGAAAATGGGAGAAACGGTGTTTTGAAGTTTTTTCACAGGGATTGGAGGAGATGCACCAAGAGTTATCCAAGGATGGTGAAGACCATAAGCTTGGGGATGTGAAGACAACCCCACTGGACCTACACACTCTCGGTTTGCACACGTCTAACTTCTGTTTTTCGATCGAAACACTTTATCGCATAAACTTGGAGCGTCTTTTTGTTTGTTTTTTGTGAGACCACCACATATCATTTATATGAGAGAGCTACTGGAAATATGGGTTGAAATATGTTGGATGCTTTTATCATATTGGGAAAAGGGATGTTTGAGTTGATTTTTAATGATACATATAGTTGCATGATTCATGAGCTTGTTTATGAGTAATAATTTGCAAATGCTTTATCAAGAGCTATCACTTATTCATGTTTTGATGCTGAAAGTTATTTTACTTGTTTAACATGGATTAGTTAGTTCTATGGACACTCATGCATGCATCTAGATGGTCAACTTTCTCCCTCTTGCTAGCCCAAAATTCCAACAAGCAAAAACTTGTTTCCAACACCTTCAACCAAAGTTATTCCAGTGAGTCCACCATATCTACCTATTAGCTTTATGCTATTCCGAGTATGTATCATGATATTTGTGTTATCTATACCTCTGAATGAAAATGTTTATGTTATTGATTGTTATGGGAAAAGTTGGTTATATAGCTCTCACGAACTTGATGCACAATTTTTTATTGCATAAATAAAACATGACCCATTGTGATTAATATATGATGCTAGTGGCTTGATAAATGTCCAGGTTGGGAGTTAGCCCATATGTGCTGTCACATGCAAAGCTTTCAACATGCTCCTTCATCATTTAGTTGATATCATGTACTTTTGTTTATGGATGCCTATCATGGTGAAATGAGGTGGAAATGAAGTAGTTTAAATGAGTTTGTATAAATGGTTAGAGAGACGCCTGGGCCGCTAATCTAAGCCATGCATCATTCATGGTGGAAATTTACTTACATGCTATGGTGAACCGTCTGTGATGCACCTTATAATAAAAAGCTATTCCAATGGTAAATAAAAAGGGTGTTGAGGTTGTTCATCTTGTTTGTTTGTCTTGTCATTTTGATATGGGCTTGTTCCATATCCTGGGACAAGAGGTACCCCAGTTGACGCTCTTGATGATACTATTATTACTTACAATGATATATAACTTGAACTTGCTTTGTTTCCTAAGTTGAGTAATCATGGTGTAGGTACTTGTATTCAAGGGGCATGAGACACCTAACCTTTACTTTATCAAGCACACTACTCATATTTGCTTTCACATTAAACTTTAATCATTCAAGATGCTATGATAGGGGTAATGAGAGCTTGACACCAAGAATTCCACATTGCAATCATTAACTTAAGTAGAAGAGTTTGGAAGTTAGATGAAACTTATGCATGCTTTACCTCTACTCACATATACATCTTTCCAAAGTGTCCACCTTTTATATTCAGATTTTCATCTACACTCTATGACCAATGTAGGATGTTCTTACTTATCATTATGCATACATGTGGTCCATATTACTATCTTCTATGTTACACTTTGTGAACTATCATTGAACATCCTTGCATTGAATACTTGATATCACTTCATAAACTATTTTGCATATTGCTACTCCTTTGAAGAATGAATCATTTGACTCTATGTAGCAGTAGCAATCATCTTTGATATCCATTGTTAGTGCTATATTGCAAAGCCCATGTTAGTTTTATCACCTTCATACTCGAGGACGAGTATTGGTTAAGCTTGGGGATGTTGATGCATGTAAAATGCATACATGAACTTTGCACTATATCACTCATATTCCAATCATATTTGCATCATATAAGGGTTATACCACTGTTATTTAATGATTTTAGGAAATAAAATAATTGTTTCCTATTTTTATGGAATTAACCCTGCACAGGCAGAAAACCCTATTTTTTCCTTTTATGTTTCAGGGACCCAAACGACGTCAGAAATATGGAAAAATACGGGTCATTATTTTGGAAGGAAGAAGACGTAGGAGCGAAGGAATCAAGCAAACGGAGCCCGAGGCCAAAAGGGGGTGGCCCACGCGGCCACTGTACCTGGCCGCGTGGGGCCCACCATTGGCCCTCGGAGCTCCGCAGCCGTCGATCTTTCTCCACCGCCTTCGTCTTGACCTAAAAACGCCTATAAAAGAAGTCCCAGGCGTTCTCGAAAACAAGCGCCGCCATATCACAGAAACACGAAAACAAGATCTGGAGCTGCAGATTGGAGGGGGAAAACTCCGGCGGGGCGCTGCCGGCGTGGTCTCCATCTCTCCATCGACATCTCCACCGTCTCCATCATGAAGAGGGAGTAGTCCACCTCTGGACTATGGGTTTGTGGAAGTAACTTATGTATCTCTCCTCTCTTTGAGCTTCACTAATTAGTACCGTATGAGCTGCTGAACATGATTACGGTCATATATGTAATTCCTATGTGGTGGATCTTTTTGTGAGTTAATATATGTTTGAGATTGCAATGTTTGTTTCAGTTATGAGTATAGATGCATATTATGTACCCCGTTCTTATCTACTTGTTATGATCAAGCATGTTTATGAGGGCGTGTGTGGGGTGATGTGTGCATTAGTTGGAGTAACGGGGGTGGTGAGTGCGGTAAGTTGACAACTGAAATATCGCGATCCACTTGGGTGTTTACCTTACTTTGTTGCCTCACTAGGGATAAACAAAAATACCATGCTACAAGGGTTGAGGGTGACCAACTTCTTCCTGTGACTAGATCTAGCATGTTCTTATTTTCACTTCATGTCATGATACTTAAAGCTATACTCTGATTATCTTAATTGCTAAGGTGTTATGATTTAGTTCGCATCTTGGTGGAGTATAAGAGAGATTAATAACCAAAAGATCTCTATGTTAGGACGTGATGCCCATATAATTAGTAACTTGATATCAAACTTTGTGTTGCAATCTCATATGTCAACTTATGTGTCCATTGTTGCCACACCATTAAAAGAAGAGTGCATTTGTGAAACCATGAACCCCGGTCCATTTTTAATCATAAGAAACACCTTTCCAATAACTTTTACCACTTTTCCATTTTCTGCCATTATTAAATCCGAAAATACAAAAACATTTTTCCATCTTGCATTCATCATAAAAAACCCAAAAATATCATTTATCATTGTTATCATCATCCTTGCACATTCATCCACCATCATTGCATATTTATTTCTTGTTTGCATTGCATATTTATCTTGATATCATTCTACACCTTGTGCTTGACAACCACAGGTGAGGTTGAGGACCAAAACAATTAACCTTATTTTGTAGGTGACCAAAAGAAGGATAGGGAGATAGATCTTTCACTACTAATTCCCCGAGAGTTCGATATTAAACCCTCGAGTCACCCTCGTGGGGAAAACACGTCTTCCACTTACTACATACTCTGCGCTTGGCACTACAACAAAAAATGCATGTAGAGACGCCTAATTTAGAAGTTAAGACGCTTTAATTCATCTCTACGTGGTTGTAAGGACGCTATGGCAAAGCGTCCTAGAAGCGTCTTCCAGTGCACCGTCTCAAACGCCATAGAGACGCAATATGAGCGTCTCGGAAATAAAATGAGACGCAATCAAAAGCGTGTCTATGCTAATCGAGACGTGTTGTAGATGCCCAACACACCGTCTCTACCAACATTGAGTCGCTTTATTGCGTCCTAGAACGGAGATGTTTTTCGATATACAAAAATTAATTTATTTCACAAATCGCAATCAACTAACACTAAACCGGTACACATCATATGAGAAAATTCAATTCCAACCACCACAAAACAAAAACCATTGCAAAAACTTAGTGCATTGCATAAATATTTATTATATTATTTGATGGGAACCGTACTTTACAAGTAAAATGTACATCTTTACAAAGATTTTCCATACACGACTGAATAATTCCAAGAACTACCGTATTGATTTTACTAAAGATTTTATCTACGATCTCGAAATCTTCAGCTCTCTAGTTCACTGATCCGGCGTATTTTCTTTGCTCTCTATGCTGTGTTGCTTGAAGAATCTTCCCAAAACAAATCCTGCAGGGGACAACCACACAGGAAAATATAAATATCAGTAAGCCATCAGCACTTTGACATCAATTTAATATGTATATGATCTCAGAATAAATACCGTGCGCAGAAACAAAAAATTATCCCTAGATTTGCAGACCGATAGAAGACATACCCACACGTACTAGATGAGTCCAGCCAATCTGATCCATTTGCACGTAAATACATAATACCGAGCATCAATCTCTGTACATAACCTGGTGCCAGATCAAGAAAGGTGTTGGAATTTAAGATAATTCAAAAAAAACTTACTGCAGATCGATGCAATTACTGCCCTCCGCTATGAATACCACCTTGTGCTGGCTAGTTTATTATCCCCCTGAGCAAAAACTACAAGCAAAAATGTCCATGAGCAGGCACAAACACTAATCTGCTACGTGGAAGGGTAATTTCGGAGAGAGGCAGAAGAGTACCAGCGGCAAGGAGCTGTACATCGAATCCACCGGCAGGAGAAAGTTAATCGAGTACAGCAGCCAGGAACTCACCAGACTATATGGATCAAGATCATCGAGTCCAGCGGCCAGATGGCTCTTCAGAATCGTGTGTCGTTGCATGGATCCCGGCAAGACACAAAAATCGTGAGTAGCTCCTTGACGCAACCGGAGAGAGGGTTTGCTAGAGGGGCACCGTGATCAGATCTGATGGCACCGTGGCGGCGGCCCTAGGTTTTACATGGGTGTGGTGTGGGAAATATAACAACTTCAGGTCGGGACTTTTAATTTTAGTAATGAATAAATCCTAAATTTTAGGACGATCTATGTGGCGTCTCAACAAACGTCTCGACCCATGGCTTGACAAGGAACGTAGGGACGAAAATAAAAGCGTCCAAGGAATGGCGTCGCTATGTGACTCTTTTCTTGTAGTGTGGAGGCTCAACCTAACCCCGTATACTTTTCATTTCAGGTAGCTACTGAAGGCTATCACTTCTACGGGTATCAACCGTCGATCTTGACCAGTCACCGGAGACCTTCTTCAAATCGGCGGCGGGAGCCGCCGCAGCAACAGCATCCTCCTTCAGTTTCTTCCCCGCGGGACCAGCGGAGAAAGAAGGAGCGGTAGTAGCTCTTTTCTTGGGTGCCATGGCAACGCAAGGATCAGTGATTAGCTTGGGGAATAGCAGCAATGGCGGAAAGGGCGCAAAGAAGGAGGCGAGAGGGAAGCAGAGGAGGCAGAAGACAGGGTAAAAATCCTGCGGAAAAGAGATTGGTATTTACCAACCCACAAAAATCAATCCCAACCGTCCATGCGCACTCTGCGAGACACGTGGCGAGCTTGGAAAACAACCGTCGCAGGCCACTCCGCCCACTACGCACGTAAAACGAGGAAGTTATTATTACGCGGCGAAATTTCCGCCACGTCCGGTCAAATCGGAACCGAAGCGGCGTCCTCTGTGGTCAAATCCTGACAACAGGCCCACACAGACATGTCTTGTCAAAATTCTGCTCGCACGCCAAAAGCGTCATGCATGACGTCACTCATCAGGCAAAATGTGGAAGGTAAAAGCAGTTCGACTAAATCGAGAAGGAAAGGTGTGCAATGTCTATCGATTAGGATGACATGGTACACTCGACACTCTATCGAGTATAATATATTACTCCCATCGGGAGCGTATCAAAAATTTCTTTGACTAATATGCGCATGATATAATGGAATTTGAGATTATCCTTCATTACAAGTAATAAAGTACAATCTCGGGGGCTACTCCCATCGGGAGCGCTGTCGCGCACCCGATAGATTCAAATGCAGTCGATGAACAGATCTGACTCAGTCGAAAATGCAAAACTGCCTAAGAGCATATTCCATAAGATGCCCGAGTAATATCAGTCGCAAATGACTCGGATGCTGCATACAAAAAAATGCAAAGGTAAGACCCGCCGATCAGTCGAGCTGGGCTGAGGGCCACTCCGGCAGTGCGAGTCCTTAAATTTTTTTCCGTGTCAGCAGACATGATGAAAATCCTGGCAGACGCGCTAGGTAGCAAAAATAACTGCAGAACGATTCAGTAAGACCTCCACGGCCTGAGTCAAATCTGTCCAGTATGTTCCAGGTTCGAGCCCGAGGACTCGAATTTTATTGAAAGCTAGTAAGGTTTTGCCCAAATGCGCAGTTAACTAGTCTTGATCAGTCGAGTAAATCCAGGCCTACTTAGCTATAATCCTTTGTCAAAATGCGTAATCTCAGTCGAAAATAAGATATGAGACATAAAGCATAGACATAAGCATGGGACGTGCACTATTGAGTGAGTCCCTGCCTGATTCTTCGAGTCAGCCAAGCACTCGGGGGCTAATGACGAGGTTATGCCAAACGGGTACCCTACCATGAGGGTACCTGGTGCACGTAATGACTAAAGCCCAACTGTCAACAGCCCGATGAAGCCCAGAAAGGGAGGCCCAAGACGAAGATTGCTTCCCAAGTTAGGCATAGTCGGTTGTAGTTTCCTTATCTGTAAAAGTCTAGTCGGTTACGTACCCGAGACCCAGCCCCCTATATAAGCGCTGGGAGGGTGGCCGACCAGGGACACACAACACCATAGCCCTCAAACCCTAGCGAGATCAAACATTGCTAGTCCCTTGTAACCGCATCATAATCCACAATCAATACAGACAGGCAGGAAGTAGGGGTGTTACCTCAGTCGAGGGCCCTGAACCTGGGTAAATCCCGCTTGTCAGCCGATGATTCTACTAACACTACGCGTTCTCTACCTCACAACTCTAGCCCTAGGTACCTTACCATGGGTATTGCCGAGGACACCCCTCGTCAGCTTGACAACCACAGGTGAGGTTGAGGACCAAAACATTTAACATTGTTTTGTAGGTGACCAGAAAGAAGGATAAGGAGATAAATCTATCACTACTGATTCCCCGAGAGTTCGATATTAAACCCTCGAGTCACCCCTCGTGGGGAAAACATGTCTTCCACTACTACACACTCTGCACTTGGAGTCTCAACCTAACCCATTTACTTTTCACGCAGGTAACTTCGTGAAGGGCCATCAACCGGATACATTAAATATATGTCGTACGATCTCTGGTCAATGAATCAGATTCATCCATCCGTGTTGAGCTAAACTCAACACATCTACGAATCGTTTTTTTTGTCTTTCGCCTGAGTTACGCCGACCGCGACTGGGTACCGGCCGCAGCGCCGTCTTGCCTTCCGCTCCCCAAGCGACCTCCCCGAGGCCTTCCGCCGGACGCCGCAAAGCCTTTCCGTCGGGAGCCGTAATAGCGAGGGACGCGGGCGAGAGCGGGCGGCGACCTCCAGGCGAGACCGCGAGAGCGAGCGGCAACCACCAGGCGCGAGGACGACGTGGTGCGCATGGAGGGCAACTGGTCGGGCAGAGCTCGGGACGACGCCGGGCATGGTGCGGACAGAGGAGTGTCATCCTCCCAGCCCTCTGATTTCATGCCGCCGGCGTAGCTTCCCGACCAGGACTCCCCCACCGACCTCCCAGCCCGCGACCACGCCTGCCACAGGGCCCCGCTCCCCGTCCCAGCAACGACAGGAATCCTGTCCCGCTGCCGATCTGCGTGCTTAGCGTTGCGGCATCCCCGCATCACATCTCCCGAGATGCGTCTCCCATAGCACTACTTCAGTTTCCAGTCGTCCGCCGTTCTAATCGTCATGCCGTAGAACTCCATGGGTGACCTTAGCGTCGCCGAGGTGGAGCTGGCGGGCGAGGATCCACCAGTGGCTCGTCGCTGCAGGCGAGGCCTAGCCTGTCAAAGACAAGGTGCCGCACCTCATGGATGAGAGGTGACGGTCGGCCGTTCCTGTGGGCATGACACTTGCCTGCTGCCGTCGACCGATGCTTGCTCTGCTCCTTGTGATGAACTGCTGATGCGCTTTAGCTGATAGCTTTTTTGAGGTACGCGTTCTGCTTCCTGTGGTGTAGCGTGTTGTAGGTTGCTCCTTGTAGGGTGTGTTTGGTTGCCCGCATGCTTTTTAGGCCTTTTGCATCCGTGGCTCACTTGGGCCTAGCTCAGCAAAAACGAGACCTGAGCCATGTTGTGCAAATAGTTTGGTTGCCAACAAAGTGCTAGCCAGGCCCGTTTCGCTGGGTGCAGAAATTCGAGGTGGTTGTGTTTGGTTGCCCAGAATAGCGATTACAGCCACAAATCACCGTGTTTGGTTGCCCAGAATCACTTACCTTGCACGCCTAGTGGTGAGCTTACCAGCCCATTGAGGTTTTAGGATGTTCAGGGTTTAAGCATCATACACACTTACGACCGGCACAAATACACAATGATGACGATCAGGACGAGGATGATGTAGTCTTTGATGCCACAACATGCAGTCATTCTTCCACCTTTGCCTCTGCCTTTGCTTGATCCAGCTTTGCTTCCTCCAGCTTTGCTTGATCCACCACGGCTTGATCCAGCATCTCCTTCTTTGCTTCCTCCATCAAGGCTTGATCCAGCTATGATTCCTCCACCCATGCTTGATCCAGCACATGTTGCTCCAACAAGGCTTGATCCAACAATGATGTCAAAGTGCAGAGGTTCTTCTTCCTGGTAGTAGAAGGCGGCCTGGTCCTCGCTCAAAGTCTCAAACCTTTTGCAGCATTGGTTGGGGAAGTTGTACAGCTGAGCCGAGCAAGCACGCCAGGTTGTGTAGATTCCTGGATTCCTTCCTCTGTAAACCACATACCACTACAACAAAGACATATACTTTATTAGGTTACCATGTATCAATGAAGGAACAAGGAAGAAAGCTAAGGATACAGGATGAAGTAAAGCAACATAAGCAAGCATGCATTGAATATCGCTACAAGCAGCACAAGTGTTTGCTACCTAGCTAGTATGGTGTTAACCTACCACCACATCAAAATAGGGTGTCATCCTACCACCGTTGGTTCGTCGTGTGAGGGGTTAGCTTATGTACCACCTCAAGCACCCAAAATATACATACCATAAGAAGTTTTGTTGTCCTAGCTACCCAAAATATACAAGCTATACGAAGTTTTGTTGCCCTAGCTACCCAAAATATACATCATGATCATGATCTTCAGACTTCATCTAGCATGCTTGCACCACCGCCACTACTCAAACGACATATGTGTACTAGTGCTTGTTGAGGTAGTTCTGGAGCCAGAGCAGACGGTGGTCCTCGGCCATCTGAACAAACCCATAGCCTTGCGCCTTGTTGTCCAAGATGTGGCCAAGGGCAGCAATCTTGGCGCTGTCACTGAATGTGCCCTTCGCGTTTATCACGACAGAGTAGAGCCCGGGGTGCACGTCGACAGGCACGCTGTCCCTGATGGCTGTTGCCACCTCCGGACAGCCTCGGTCATGCTGGTGATGACGAGGACCTCCTCGTCCACCAAGGCACCCCTCTTCCTCTTCTTGTCCCCTAGCCCAGGTGGCTTGGGTGAAAGATCGTCAGCGTTGGCGCCTCCTCCGAAGTCACCAGCACCATGAACAAGGACGCTGTCCGAATCCTGCATATCAGCATCTTCAACCAAACCAAGAGGCTCAGATGACCCTATGGCATGCTTACCAGTCGCAAGACCGAAGGAGAAGATGGTCTGCATCTAAGTGTAGTTCTAGATAGGCTTGTTGAGGAACTCAGCGTCCTTGGGGTGATCCTACGGACGAAAAACAGTTAGACAGTTAGCAGTGATTGCATAGATGAGACAGTTAGACAATTAACGATGGCGAGCGATGATGCTAACCAGAATGTGGCCTCTGAGGTGCTCAATCTCCAAGATGATGTTGTGTGTATCCTCATCCCAATGGGCACCACTCAGGTCCTTCAGCTTTGACACCTTGATCCACCTAGATCTCCACTTCCCGAGGTGGTTGTAGATCTAAGTGGAGGTGACCTCCTGCGCACAGAATTCGAAGACAAGCTTCGCAACTGTGTTCAGATGCACCTCCTTGAACCCCTTCTCAGTCCTCACACCGCTGGCGATGAGCTCGCACATCTTGTTCAGCACGAAGGTCGATAGAAATGGAGGCCACTTCATGGTCATCCCCATCTTGCTCTTCTTCTCCTTGCCACCAGAACGCCTCTCCAGGTCCAGACCAGGCGTGCCCAGCTCAAGATGTGACCCCATCCTGGGCACCTCGAACATCTCCATGGTTTCTGGCATCTCCTCCGGCTGCGAGTCTGGGACAAGTGAGAGAGCGAGTTCGCTCTCTCCCTCGAGCATAGCCTGGCTAAAATCTTCGACCGACATGTCCTAGAACACCGACGAGCAAGAAAAGCAGCATAACTAATCGACCAACACGGTGGTACAAAGATCGACATCATTTGGGACCAAATCGACAACAACATGCATGAAAGATGAAGTCCACTTGCACATACCAACCACCTAAACTTGCTCAAACTAGATCATGGCCTAAAGATGAACTCCACTAGCATAGACCTAACTCCTAAACTTGCTTAAAGTAGATCATGGCCTAAAGATGAACTCCCCTAGCACAGATCTACAAAAGCTACAATAGCTAGGGTTCGATTGGGCTTACCGGCATCGACGAGTGGGGAAGACCGGAGGCTGCATGCACCGGTCGAGAAAGAAGTGGTCTGTTACTGGCCGTCGAGCTCCGGTCATCGGAGTGGAAGAAGGCGCCGCTTACCTGGTCGTCATCGCTGAATCTTGGCCCGGGCTCTGACCTCGAAGTGGTGGGGGGGGGGGGGGGGGAATGGTGGCGGGAGCTTCGACGGTGAGAGTAGAGGCCTCAAATAGGGGAGCCAAAACTGGGCGGTGACCGAAAAGTCTCCCGCCACCATTTTCGCGTGCGCGCGCGTTCGCCCGCGGCCGCGCGCCATCTCCCTTGCCTGCACGAGCTCGGCCAGTTCGTTCCCCATTTTGCCTTTCGGGAGGGTGGCTCAGCGGAAACGGAGGAATCGACCGTTCCTATCGGGACTGGCGCAGGATGCTTTAAGGTTCATGCACATGCAGGCTTTTTGAACGGGACAGGTAACCAAACGAGACAAAACTTGCATGCAACAGTGCGTTCCTAATGCCCGTGGACAACCAAACACGCCCGTAGTTCTTGTTCTCACGTGCAACGAAGGCAAGATGAGCGGGCGTGGTGGCCGGTACAGTTGATTTTTCTTCTGGATGGTTCGTTCAGAAAGCTTCACTGAGATAAACGTGCCCTTTCTTGAAGGGCTTCCTGACAGTAAAAGAAATTAGGGTGGGAGACTCCTTTGTGTTGTTCCACATGGTTTCAGTGCTCTGATTACGAATTTCAATCAGTAAAATATATGTGGTTTATGTTTCATGTACACAAGTACTATGAAGGTCTGCTATTGTGTTGCGGCTGATTGACCTGATGGAAAATAAAGCATAGGTAGATATTTTATATGATTATTGTCTGGTTAACTCTGACTGATGGCCGTAGAAATAAAAATGTTACATATATTGCGTGGACGTTTAGATATGGGTTTATGTTGGTAATTTTCTGCTTTCAGACCGTTTTAAACAAAATATGTTGGGGTGGCAGTGGTGCAGTTAATTTGTCACAATTGTCGTTTAATTTCAAAAGCTCCGGTTTCTAATCTTTCAGTTTGAATTTTACTGCCAAATTGCAACAAGGAGGTTGGCGGATGAAAGGAACGGAGGGAGTAGTTACATGCTATAAACAGATGCTACTTTATATCACTGCATCTAGTCAAATTACTTCGTGTTTTGTAGGTTAAGAATTTTATTTGTACATCAGTATTTATTAAAATCAAACTAACTTGTGTGTAAGTATTGGTCAACATGTGCATTACGCGTGCAATATTTCCTACTTATAAATTAACCCTCAATTGTAAAAAAACGTGTGTTGCACGTACATGCCAACTAGTTAGAGAAACACGAGAGTTTCGTAGGATTGCAGGTGTAAAATAGAAGATTACAAAACAGAGAAAAACTACAAGAGAGGTGGCGGGGGACGGTTCTTTGTATCGTTGTGTCGTCCGGTTATGAAATTTTTAGGCCTCCGCATGCTGGGACGGTATGGCAGTGTGGCGCGCGGCGGAGCAGCGAGTGGTCAAGTCATCATCAGGAGTTAAAATATGCAACCGGGCGTGCCTGTTTTTTCTCTCTCGAAACACGCACATACATTTAGACTACTCATAGTGGGGAGTATCATACACTAGTATCATGCATATGATACTAGTCTATGTTACTACCCATATAGTGCATAGTAACATATATGTGGTATCATATAATTATGCATTTATTAGCCTATAGATTCATCTTGCCTCAAAATCTGCTATGTTACGGTATCTACCTATGATACCATCACCATCTCTCTCTTCTTTAATTGCATGCTGTTGGAGAACGGGTAGGCTACGCTAGCAACAAATCAAAATTTCTACCGTGTTCATCCCTGGAACCCCTGCAAGTAATCGATCACGGAGCTCGAATTACCTCTCGACGCGCAGTGCAGCGGAAGACTGTCGATGTCGCGCGTCGATGCCGTGTACTCGTACTACTCCTCCTCCTCGCGATCCCACGGACAGCACCTCGCGGATCCTATGAACGATTCGTCCAAGCGCCCCAAGTGTGACGCCTCCAAAGTATCCACACATACAGGGATGGAACATCGCGGTCGGGGTGCTAGCACCGAGTAAGCGATCTGGGTGGAGAGAGTGCGGCAGCTAGGGTTTGCTCACCCTTTTCCTTGGCTGCCCACTCCTCTCATATATATAGTCCTCGTAATGGGCTGCTACCATAGAGACCCATTTAGCACTAAAAACCCAATAAGAGATGGATCACATCCAATCTCTGTTCCATACCCCTTAAGTGTGTGACCCTTTAGGTTCACGCATAGATGGACATGGCACGAGTACACTACTCGACCAATAATCGGTAGCGGCCTCTAGCAAGACGTGCCGACTCCCAAATACACGTAAAGATCATATCGGACGAACCTTCCACAATATTATATACTTGTTCCCTTTGCCTCACGATATTGATTAAGCTCAAGGTGAGAACTTGTCATCCTTGTAACAGCTTAATCATCTTTCTCGATTTCCATGACACGGAGTCCCTGAAACACGGTTAACACTTAACCGAGAGTATGGCCATACATTTTCTGGATCCGGTCATTCGAGTGGCCAAGATAAATATCTCTCCGTTGGACGGAGGTCAAATCCCATCTTGATCAACCGTGACTCGCAGCATGTTTCGTGACAAAACCCGAAAACTACCTTTATAGCTACCCTTTCATGGTGTAGTGTTTGATAGCCCCAAAGTAAGCCCTTACACATCCCAAGCTCACACGAAGCTCTCATGTCTAAGGAATCAGCATACACATTGTATGAGGTCAGCTGATGACATGAAAGAATAGATACTCTCACAGTGTCTCATGTTGGGTCAGTCCAACTCCATGTTCCTAACATGAGTCCACATTATTGATCGACATCTCCATGTCAATGATCCGTGAAACATGATCATCCATCAATACATGTGCTAGTCACTGACTCATATGCTTCCCTCATATGATTGTTGACCAGGAACCTATTTAGAATAATATCATAGAGATAATGGGTTTCACAAATGAATCACATATTCATTAACCAATATCATGATAGTTTATTCAAGGGACGGAATGACAATTATTCTTTTGTTTGATGTTCATAAACATGTGGAAATATCATCATCAATATGATTGCCTCTAGGGCATATTTCCAACAGTATCCCACTTGCACTAGAGTCAATCATGTATCACCATACAAGAATCGAGTAACACTTACTCATCTGAGCATCTAACACTTAGATCGTGGTTTATGCTTTGCTGGCGGCGCAATAACATTTGTTGCCCGTGCATTAAATGCATATATCAAAATTCGGCCCCTTGCTAGGAACAATTCCAGCTCACCGTCTTTCGAAACATAAATGAACGATTATGAACTTGTTAATGAGCAGTAACGTAACTCTTTACGAACAGCTCTATTAACCATTGGAAACAATCCTTTGTGCTTCTGAAGCACCCGAGGATTTAAACCATAGCTGAGTGACTTTCACTCTAAATTTGGCTGATATTTGTTCATGACACTCAGAACAATTTATACATCCTTTTGGTATTCATCATGAAAATCATGCTGACATACTAATTGATGAACACTTCAACAATCATTACTTTACCAAGAAACTCTTTTCTTTTAAAGATTATAAGGATTCCATTATTAGAATATCATCATGATCTTCATGTCTCCACATGCATGATCAATACGAGTGTACTCCCACTAATCTTGTCGTAAAACAAGACTTCTTATTGTATTGGCAAAGTCACACATTTTGACTATGTCAAACAATAGCATTCACTCACAAAAGATTTCAGCATCACAGGTGACTACGAGATTTCATTGTGTTCAACACTTTGAACCTGCAGAAACTCTTCATGACCACTTGTGTCACCTAGGTTCATAACCTCAACGATATGCAAAATCTATCATGAGTGTAATGGTTCAACATCATTTTCTTGAGTCAGGGTCCATCACGCTTCTTCATGTACAAGTCACACCACTAACAAGTACATAACCTACGCTCTCTGGGCAGGCGCACCTCAAACAAGTTTGAGTTGCGTCTTGCTCCCACTGACTCTCTTGAAGAAACTATTTCTCTTGGAAAGTCATTTTAGAGCGGCAAACATTTTGCCCTCTTTATAACGCTACGTTGACCTCATGAAACGACGACTCAGGATTCATCCTGATCCATATCGAATATGATGTCTTTCAAACGGTCATATAGCAGAACCCAATTCTACATTAGAACAACTCATTCTTAAGTGCAACAACAAAGTTAACTTCGGACTATACTGGTTCACCTTGATCTAACCATGTCCTACAAAGTTCGGTCATACCGCTCGAATGGTCCAACCATTGGACTCTTCGGTGGTTACAGTAGTAGTGGAACAATTCCACATCGCTACACATGGTTACCATGCAAAGCTCAAATATATATATATATATATATATATATATATATATATATGATCAAATCAAAGAATATTAATTATCTTGCCTCACTCTTAACTAATGTTGTGAAATTATATGACTCTGTCAAAACAATGATGAGTAGTCCATTCTCTAATGGAGTACTCCCACTCAAACCATCATTCATAACATTCATAATATCGAACAACTTTTGTTCTCTATTTAGAACTCATAACTTTCTGTCGAACGACATAAGTTATCCATGTGATGAGGGTTGAAACATAATAACATTTATCTAGTTTCATTCTGACTTTTGACAATAGCAACAATTGCAACATAAAAATGACCAATGCAACAACAATTGCCTCATTGCCGTTATGAAGACCATGTTCGATCATTGCTTAACCTTTCCACAAAACCAGCTCTAATATCGCACTGCCCGAAGTAATCGATTTAAGTATCAAATACTGAAGAGCTTGTTTGATTGTCAGCAACAAAAATATTCACAACATATTTTACGAACAATGAAGTCATACTTCCATTGCCCACTTTCCAGTCCTTAGTTTTCATGCACCTCTTTCCTTCAATAACTGTGAACGACTAAGTGTCACTCATCGTCATGAGTTAGGATAATGATTGGATCATTGGACATAAGCATACCCGAGGATCATATCCTAAGATGTGCCTTACTCCTAACCAATCATTTCAAAACACTTATCTTTGGCATAATCATCACATGATCAATGCCTATTCTTAATGCTCAACTCATTTATCACATGCATCTAATACATTCTGGTCCATTATTTATTCACCACAATCATTTGACAATCAAGATGAATGAGAGAATCAAACGTTAGTCAACACTTGACAAATGGAAACATTTTCATATTCTCAATGTAACTAAACCATTTAATTACATGGAGATCGACCGAATTTCCTTTCGCTTACTTGCATCAACAATATCCCCAAGATGTCAAACATCTCGACTTTTGTTTAATTCTCAAATATGCCTTTTCAGTCTAACAATCATATTGTCGACGTTCAAATTCTCATCTTGCTTCAAAAGCTCAGAGTAGTTTGCGGCAATTAAGAGAACGCAAGTAATAAGGAAATATGATGCTTCATAAGCATTTCTTGAGTAGCAATAAGACACAGTTAAATGAACAAGTACACTTTACATTCTACTTGAGAACAATTCTCCAATTTATTATCAGCCAACTAATAGTTCCAACAATAATCGAACACACATAAAACAATAAACTGAATGTAGCACTATAAAAGATAACTCTACAACAGTAATACTCATGCAAAGCTGAGATGTAGGTTTATGAAGAAGTATCTTGCATTAAACTATTTGATAAAGATACTCCCACTAAATTCCGTATCCCTCATACGACATTTAGTGATTCAAGATCCACATCGAACAAGTCTACTAGTGAGCCGGATGCTTCACCGCTAGAAGACAAGGTAGATCGGTAAGCAACACTTGCTAATCATATTGCATATGACTCTTGTTGTTGGGTGACATCTCTATGTCAAAATGCCCAACCTTTATGCCCCAAGGCGCTTAACCGTTAAGATTATCTTGATAAGTTTACCAACCCTTATGCGTGTAAGTATCCGATACAAACCCATCTAGTCAACGAAAAATGATGGCACCCTACTATCATAGGCCCACCATCAAATGTAGAAGACATGGGATGGTGCAAGGTTTGGTTGGGATGGCATAAGTTTAACTTAACATTTGTGAGGGAATCTACTCTATTATGTAACAAGCATGGCAAGCAACAAAACATAATAGAAGCAGAACTTGCAAAGGAACAATAACAAATTGCGGATAATCAAATTAACTGTAAATTTGTGCACCTTTGCAATGACGACCTCCGTCGCCACATTTTTCTCGCTTGCCTTCTTCTTCACGACACATCATATGCATCCAAGCGCATATAGCATACCATAACACTTTATAGTAGCATGCACTCAATGCACATCATATGCGCATAATGGACATAACACCATATTCACCTCAATTAACGCAAAACAATTTTGCATAGAATCAAATTCTATAAAGTGATATACTAAGATATACACTGCCACAGGAATTATACTCAAAAACAATTTTCGACAACCATATCCAATCACACTAGCACGCGAGAACAAATTCACCGCCAGGGTGCAAGTGAAAAATACCGACTAATCCTATTAGTCAATGAGCAGCTATATATTTTCTTACTGTGTTATTACACTTTATAACCAGCATAGAGATGAGTAACTTGTACTCTAGTCTTAGAAACTCCTTTCTTACATGTGGACAAACAACATATGCACTTACACGCACAAGTAGTAGATCATATCTACTAATTGCTAGTCACCACGAACAGGTCAAACACTGAGAGTGAAGCACGTATCATATACGTCTATAGTGGCTCAACCTAACGTGTACACTGCTAACAGCTCATCCGATTCATCGTATGAATCAGATGAAATGTGTCTCAACTTGGTACGTATCATATACGAGTAATTAAGAAGAGACAATCGATGGACTTGCGTCTGGCCGGAAGGCCGGAGAGCAACTATTTCATCATCCGGCCGATGCCATTAGCAGATCATATCTGCTTGCATGTGACCAACTTGGTCAGGTCACAGCCTTGTTCTATTGCATCAACATGAAATAAAACAACTAATTGATCACATCAACTGATTAGAAGGCACTAATAAACTTATCCATCTACTGGACAGAATATACATCTGTGGTGTAGATCATATCTACCAGCTATGGATAAGACAACAGAAAATGAAATCCATCGAGCAAAGATAAACTAGCAATTGCTTCCCATAGACCAGCATCATCATGCGGCTAATTGGAGTGCAAAGTTCAGGCTGGAAAAAAAAGTTGCCGTAAGAAACTATTTTCCACGACAGCTAGTAACCAGCTAGTAATCAGAACAAAATCTGAATCTGCCTGAGTACTAAACTACTGGTAGATCGAATCTACCAGAATCAGCTGGCCACGACTTGTGGGAGCCCGGGATTCGGCGGATCTCCTTGGCTCTCTCCACCGCGGCCGGATCTGGGAGCGATGGATCCGGTGCTCTTCGATCTGGAGGTAAGTGCTGAAGATCTGCGCGGCGGTGGTGGCGGCTGCGGTGGTAGTCTCTTCGGAGGCGTTGCGGAAGACTTCCCGTCTGTCTCGTGGTGGGCTCCGGCGATCCATGGTGGGAGCTTGGGCAGCGGCGCGTCTTAGGCAGCTTCGTCGTCGTCTCTGGCGTCGGGACCCAGTGGACCTCGTTGTAATTTTACCTTTGTTCTGGGTCTTTCTGTAAGAGTGTGGATCTGATGTACTTTCCTCTCCGCAAAAAAAAAAAAAGCACCTACCATTAATTTCTCATTATCCTTCCGGAAAACAAGAACAGATCAACAAGCAGAACTAGCAAATCGCATGTACTAATTCCACAAGCACGTCCAACGCTTGTCAATTTTGTATGGATTAATAGATCACATCTATAAATCTGTACAAGAACTGGTGAACAAGAACTCTCCATTTCCTATGTATCATATACAAAACGGAATACAGTACTGTCGCCGGCCGGAAGAATTCGTGACTAGTAGATCAAATCTCCTAGTCCTTATATCGTAAATGAATCACGCGAACAGCTAACAACTAAGCCTTGCCTATCAATCAGATTGATATGGCCATACAGTGCACGAACACCTTCGTACAAGGAATCAACACAAAAGTGCAGATCACATCGGCTTTTAGTTGCCATTACGATTCAGAATCGTTGCCTGAATCTGCGCTGCCAGAAAAAATCTCATCACATGAATCGACTGTAACTAGCAGCACCTAAATCCAACTGCAGCACCTAAATCCAACTGCTCTAGCCGTACCAGTGAATTCATCGGATGAATCCATGGGGCAATACGCATTAAATGCGAGCTGCCGCGCCGGCCACAAAAAAAAAAAATCCAATACAAGCGCGATCACGGTCTAGGACACTCCCAATCGGCTACTCCATGAGGCGCTCGATCTAATCGAAAAAGGCCAAGAAAAAGCGATCCCATCTACCAGCAACCAGGCCACGCTCTCACGGAAAACAAGGACGCGATCAGAACTGAAAGTGTAGATCGCATCAACCACACGCAACTCCTTGCGCTTCTGCTCCGGATCGAATCCGCCAGAGATCAAATCTCTAATCGATCGACAACGCCAAAACGCCAGAGCATCTTCATGCGAACCAATCTGGCAGATCGCATCTACCACCGACAGATCAAATCCGCCCCGACAAAACCCTTATGCCGCTGCTCCGAATCAAGAACTAAACAGGAAGGATCTGATACCACTGTTGGAGAACGGGTAGGCTACGGTAGCAACAAATCAAAATTTCTACCGTGTTCATCCCTGTAACCCCTGCAGGTAATCGATCACGGAGCTCGAATTACCTCTCGACGCGCAGTGCAGCGGAAGACTGTCGATGTCGCGCGTCGATGCCGTGTAGTCGTACTACCCCTCCTCCTCACGATCCCACGGACAGCAGCTCGCGGATCCTATGAACGATTCGTCCAAGCGCCCCAAGTGTGACGCCTCCAAGGTATCCACACATATAGGGATGGAACATCGCGGTCGGGGTGCTAGCACGAGTACGCGATCTGGGTGGAGAGAGTGCGGCGGCTAGGGTTTGCTCACCCTTTTCCTTGTCTGTCCACTCCTCTCATATATATAGTCCTCGTAGTGGGCTGCTACCATAAAGGCCCATTTAGCACTATAAACTCAATAAGAGATGGATCACATCCAATATCTGTTCCATACCCCTTAAGTGTGTGACCCTTTAGGTTCACGCATAGATGGACATGGCACGAGTACACTACTCGACCAATAATCGGTAGCGGCCTCTAGCAAGACGTGCCGACTCCTAAATACACGTAAATATCATATCGGACGAACCTTCCACAATATTATATACTTGTTCCCTTTGCCTCACGATATTGATTAATCTCAAGGTGAGAACTTGTCATCCTTGTAACAGCTTAATCATCTTTCTTGATTTCCATGACACGGAGTCCCTGAAACACGGTTAACACTTAACTGAGAGTACGACCATACATTTTCTGGATCCGGTCATTCGAGTGGCCAAGATAAATATCTCTCCGTTGGACGGAGGGCAAATCCCATCTTGATCAACCGTGACTCGCAGCATGTTTCGTGACAAAACCCGAAAACTACCTTTATAGCTACCCTTTCATGGTGTAGTGTTTGATAGCCCCAAAGTAAGCCCTTACACATCCCAAGCTCACGCGAAGCTCTCAGGTCTAAGGAATCAGCATACACATTGTATGAGATCAGCTGATGACATGAAAGAATAGATACTCTCACAGTGTCTCATGTTGGGTCAGTCCAACTCCATGTTCCTAACATGAGTCCACATTATTGATCGACATCTCCATGTCTGATCCGTGAAACATGATCATCCATCAATACATGTGCTAGTCACTGACTCATATGCTTCCCTCATGTGATTGTTGACCAGGAACCTATTTAGAATAATATCATAGAGATAATGGGTTTCACAAATGAATCACATATTCATTAACCAATATCATGATAGTTTATTTAAGGGGCGGAATGACAATTATTCTTTTGTTTGATGTTCATAAACATGTGGAAATATCATCATCAATATGATTGCCTCTAGGGCATATTTTCAACACATGCCACATCATCATTTGCTCTTATGTGGCACTTATGTTACTTCCTATGTTACTCCCACTATGGGTAGTCTTAACTCTAATTCCAAGTTTCCAACTCGAACGCGCACACATGCATACCCCTACTCTAATGAGCACACTTCCCACAGATTTATTTGTCGGATCAAGGTCAGACCATGGATGCATCTATGTCGACGGAAATGTCACCTCTCACTAATTTTTTTTGTCTAAATAAGTAAAACACCAACGTAAAAAACCATGGGGTTTCAACTTGTTGGGGACCAATCAAAATCTTACCGGGGGTCATGAGAAAGTCAGATTTGAAACATTTCTAAATTTGGTTAATTTTTTTTGTTAATCTTTAAAATTGGGTTAGTTCTGTAAAACTCATGCGGTGCAGTTCGATGTCTTTAGGAGTGTCGTCACTCAAAGCATCTCCAACTTGATCTCCTGTTTCGTCTTATATGGATACAAAAATCATTCAAATGGACCCTTAGTCTAAACGTTCGGAGTGTCCGACACCCCTCATAGCCGGTCCATATACAGCTCGATCAGACCATGTACCTTATTTCCATACTCACTCCGGGCATAAAACCTAGCACTCTCGATTGACCCGCTTCGCTCCGCTGCAATCCACTCTCCCCTTGACCTTTTCCTCTCTTCCACTCGATTTATGGCCAGCTTTGACAACGAATCTGGGTCCGAAACCGATCTCTACTAGGATGCGCTTGTAGTGGAGAAAGTTTCTAGTCCCACGCTGGAAGATGAGGAGCTCGTTCGCTGAAGGACAAGAGATCCACGTTAGCCGACTTCCCAATGTGATTACATACATGGTCATGCAACTCCGCTTGATACAATCTCAATGTTAGAGCATCCGCATGTTTGTCATCATCATCACCTTTAATGTTGGGATCTAACTTTTAGGATGATAGTTTAATTGTAATACTTGTTGGTTCAATGCCTGACACTAACCCATCGCGACGAAATTTCTACATCCACGAGGATGAGTTCTAGTTACAAGACTTGGTACGGTTGGCGACTAGCATGGATTCTGTTGATGGATCAAACATCTGGACAAAAATCTATCAAGTTTATCATGAACATCCGCATACACTCACCACCACACGCACTGAACAATTCCACTACCATAGATAGGCATGCATTCAAGACGCCATAATTTTTTTGCCAGTGCTATTCCCAAGAACAATATGTATGTAAGTTCTGTTTGCTTCATTTTGTTCTTTCCTTCACGTACTATTGTATATAATGACAAATTTCTTTTATTTTATAAACAGAGGTATGATGCAACTGAAAATGTCATTTAGATTGGTCATTATTGGACTATAGTGAAGTCGGTACCCGCTCTAGAAAATGACAAGGGGAAGGACAATCCAGTGACAAATATATTCACCATGGTTAAGTGAAGGGGTGATTGATTCATCCCCAAATTTGGGTTAATTTGTGATGAACGTGTGATAATTTTCTTATAACTCTACGTGTGTATCTTGTTGGGGCGTTGAAAACATCTCAAGGGTTCTTCCGAAATTCCTCGAGTTAGCTAACCTTTTAAATGGTTTTGTTTCCTTGATAGTTGACACAGTAAGCTGAACGCCACCAGGTGCAGCAATACTTTGCTTGGGCGAGGATAAGGTGCGTACCGACGAAATCCTTCCAAAGATGGCTATGGTCAGTTGGTCACCATTGCTGGCTCTTGAAAATGACGAATCCCTTCATCAAAACGGCTTCGTTGGACTTGGACGGTGAACGGCTGAACGCACGCATGCACCAGATAGGCCGGCGCAAAGCTCCAAACAAATCAAGATTGACAGGCCGCCTTAAATCGCGGCAAAAGAGTGTTCTTTACACCGCGTACCACCTCCCCTTCCATGTGCGTCTTAGTTTGCGTCCCGTCCAGATTATCTCATCTTTGCCCTTGCCTTGCTCCAGTGCCCACCCTAGCCCGAGCTCCCAAGCTCGTCGTTGCCTTCTTCCTCCCGTCACCAGCTTCTTGCAGGACGAGAGATCGAGGCTATGGATCCCCCGACCGCTCAGTCCATGTCTGCGACTGAAGACCTCCAGGACAGGAGCCTGGACGGATGGTACGTGTGCTCGATCCAACCAGTTTTCTTCTTCTCGCCTTCTCGGCCCGCTCGGTTCTGCTCGTTGATTTCTTGTTTTCTACTTTCTAAAACTGATGAATTGGTTGTTTCACCTGTGCACATCGAATTTTTTGCAGCTGTTCCTGCTGCTACGACTGCTGCTCCAGCATCCTGGACTTCCTCTGCTGTACCTGAATCTCGATGCTGCTCCTCGCCGGCGTTTCACTGCTTCCGGTCGGAGGATGCGCGAGGGGCGTGAGTCATCTTGGTTCTAAATGCTCCGCAGTTTTAAGATTAATATTATTATTAGATCTTTAGGGTAATATTTGTATGTTGGAATTCATTGCTAGTCAAGAAGGAAATTTGGGGACCATACTAGTATCAATAAAGTGGATCGAGTGAGCAATGGTGCTGCGCATATCTTAGCGCAATGAGGCAAAAGTGGAGCTAGTGCTACCCTTAGCGGATCATACCCGGCCTGCGTGTCGGAGGTGGTCACAATTGTTTTTTAAAGCAAAGAATCACAACTTTTTATAGATTTTTTTACAGCAAACAATGGAGTACAAAGTAAACTAGTTTTAACAGATATACATCGGCCATGGTACAAGGTAGTAATAACTAGCTAAAAACTAATTAGTACTCCCCTAGCATCTAATTCCTACAATAAATCATATTTCTGCAACCTCAGAAAATGCAAGTGTCTGACCAGTCCCCAGAGAAATATAATATCTGATATGTGCAGTACAGTATAATTACCAGCTGGAATATTAATTGTAACACTTAGAGATACTGCAAGTGCAGTAGGTTGAATCTACAGGGGGCGGTCCTACTGGTAGAGGACTGGACTTAGCCACACTGTGCACCCTTTGGTTCTTCATATCAATGGCGAGAACCCATGACTTAGGGTGCAAGAATTTCACTCTGGCAGTCAGGTAAAGAATATTACCATCGTCATCACTGGCATTCATGCCAAAACAGGGGTCAGACACGAATAGATTCTGCAAGCCTGGCTGCTCTACCTTCGCCTCATCATGGCTGCCGTCTGGCAGTGACAGTGGCAGTTCGGATTCAGTGTAGTCACCTACAGAAATTTGAGGCGCTATTCTTTCAGTGGTAGGTGACGTGCCCGTCAACAGCGAGGCGCCTGTGGTGACTTCGTCAACCTCAAGATCTGCCGGCTCAGTCCTTCAGAGGTGCTCATAGGGGTAGGGTGTGCGTGCGTGCGTTCATAGGGGTGAGTGTATGTGCGTATTTGTGAGCGTCTGTGTTGTACTGTGTTCTCAAAAAAAGAAATTTGAGAAGCTCGGAGTGTGAAGTCCTTGTGCCAATCATTAATAGAACTACTACTACTAATATTTGTGTTGCGTCCAGCTTTCCATTCGGGAGGAGGCCCACCCAGTTTCCTTATCATGCCCATCAAGCTGAATGATGTTAACTTCCAGAACGACAAACCTGAGGCGGCCATTGATGAAGGAAATGCCGCGGGTATACCTTGAAGAGGTTAATGATGCATCTTTTGGAGGAAGTGGCACTGGCACGCCTCGGAGTGAAAGCTTATCCCCAAGTATGTCACTGCACAAGACGATGCCACGATCGAGATCGACCCAGCCTATGGTGTCCCCGAACGTGATAACACTAGACGTAAAGAGATGGTTAAGTCCCTGGGGGGTGTTCACTGGGAAATCCAGAAGAAGAAGCTCTCTGGAGGTCCAGTCCTTGGAGTCACAATCGAGCAGGTGGAGTTCGAAACTGTTGGGGTTGTACCTTTGGGGAACAAGGGCGGCAATTGTGTAGCGGTCGTCACTGCGGGGGACGATGCCGACCTGGTTGAATCCGTAGAAACAACCTTGCGGGTCCGGTAGCAATTTGAGTGATGACTGTTTGTTGGGGCCGGCACGGTAGATGAAGAAGTCGCTCATGCGGAACCTCGGGTAGGCACGTCCAGACCCGACGTATACGTGGATCAGGATGAGGTCGTCCGCCATACAGAGGAGTCTCGGGGGGTGGCGGAGTATGCGCTCCGGGCAGTCCACGTACAGGTTGGAGGGGAGCGGTGGGCGCTCGCGGAGAAAAGAAACAAAGATCTCATCACCCCTCCTCGTCTTGGCTTTGGCGGTGGTGTGGTCCGGAATTTTGCCGGCTTGGGCATATGCGTGGAGTAGGATCCAGGAGGGGCGGGACATCTCAACACAGGGGACGACGACGGAGGTCGACATGAAAGCTGTCTTTTGGGACGGCTCACCGGAGGAGACTGTGGAGGTCACTGCTTTTGGGACGACTCACCGGACGACGGAGATCGATAGGGGAACTGACTACTGGATTTGGAGACAGATCTACCGACTAAAGAATGGTGGCTGCGGCGGGGACGAGGGGTTATGGTTAGCAATCCCGAGGTGGTGTAAGAATCTATTTGCCTAATTAATATAGCGGGAGAATTTATTATTTGCCCTTTTTTACTCTGTTCTTTACTATTTGCCACACATTAGTTGGTCTTCTATTATTTGCCACATATTACCGTGACTTCTTACTATTTTGCCCTATTTCTCCTTTTACATGTATATATTGATTTCTTTTATTTCGAAATAGACTGCAAATACGGTACACGGACGGTACCCCTTGGGGCAAATATACATGGATGGACCGAACCAGGTCTGGAGGATCGATCAGATCAACCAAACACTCGTCCTTCTTCTCAGCGGTGAAATAGAGGAGATGGACGGGAGCGCCGCCGGCAGCGGCCGGACCACGGAGGCGTGGCCATGATCAACGACCACGAGTTGAAGCGTAGAGCGCCGCCGGCGCCAGGAGCCGTGCAGCCATGATCGACGGCCATGAAGGCATGAACTGCTGCGCGGGAGCGCCGGCGACGGCAGCAGCTGAACCATGGATCATACAGCTGGTCCTGCACATCCTCTCGTGAGCCGTTGAGCAGGGTTAGCAGCAGCGCGGCCCGCTGGTCTAACCAGAACTGGTTCCTGCCATGAGAATTGGTCTCAGCTGATAGAAGTTGTATCCTGGAGCCTGGCTATACTGAAACTGTTTTTGCCCTGTAGTGTGATGCAGGAGCCTGCCGGTACCGGACCTCTAGTTTTTCAGGAATAAGGTCTTGTGATGCCATATTCAGACAAATTTGGGCCAGTTTGCATTGTAAATTTTGTATCTTTTGTACAGATAATTTGTGGGATGGAAATTGACATCATACATCACACAAAGATGACCAACTAATCACCTAACTTACCGCAGAAGTTGAGGTGGATCGATCGCAAACAAATCTGAAGAACTTACCGCAAGTTACTTACCTCCCCCAACGGCAATGGGGCAAACATGACGGGAAGGAGGGAAATTCAGCAGAGAGGAATCAGTTACCTGGATCGTGGCTGCAGTTCAAGGTCGTCGATCGTCGCCGCGCCACCCGTGGTCCGGCCGCTGCCGGCGGCGGCGCTCCCGCCCATCTCCTCTGTTTCTCCGCTGCAAAATAGGATCGTGGTGTACTGGTGTTTGGTTGATCTGATCGATCCTCCAGACCTGGTTCGGTCCATCCATGTATATTTGCCCAAGGGGTACCGTCCGTGTACCGTATTCACAGTCTATTTCGAAATAAAAGAAATCAATATACAGGTAAAAGGAGAAATAGGGCAAAATAGTAAGAAGTCACGGTAATATGTGGCAAATAATAGAAGACCAACTAATGTGTGGCAAATAGTAAAGAACCAGAGTAAAAGAGGGCAAATAATAAATTCTCCCTAACCTTTCTAAAAACAAAAACAAAAAGTAATTTGGGGACCATCAGTATTCAACGAGATGAACTCACTCACCCGGTGAAGACAATGTACTGGAGAATTTCTGCACCAGCAAAATCACCCGTATTGTTTAACTCGCATAGTTAAACACCAGAAATTCTGCATCCGGATGAAATCCTGGTGTCTGAAGCATCCCCATCCGTTTAGAGTTTTAGACACAAGACATGATGGGACGGCCGACGACACTGACATACCGCATCCGGATGAAAAATCCTGGTGTTCGCTACCTCGGCAGCAAATGTGCCTACAGAAAATAATTCAGCAGCACATGTTATAATAACGGAATTTTGATCTAGCGGATGCTATTGAAACCTGCATTGAAAGTCTGATACGAATTCTATAGTTTGAACTTGCTCACCCCTAAACCTCTTTGGTTTATCCAATTTGAAAATGCAAAAATTAGATGTCATGGTACTTATATTCTACATGAAGCGAAATAGAAAAACATGAGATGTTTCGCCACAGGAAAACCACATAATTTTTCTGCTGGATTAAGCGTCTGACATAGTTGTCATTCAAACAAAAGAGTCTTTTCATGATACCGGACTCAAGGGAAAATTTCCCCAGAATTGCATGTTTCTTCAAATCAGCAAATCAATGGAAGAGAGTCAGAGGAAGAAGGACAAGACGACTATTTTAAAGGCAAGCGATGAGTTGATCTTGCTGTTTCGACAGACCTTGGGGTCTTATTTGTAGCTGGCGTGAAAACAGTCATGCAAATCGAACAAGCTCTATATGAGATGTTTATAAGGAATTAAATCATTCATGCATTTGAACTAACAAGACTATTATCTCATATAAACGAAGTCTATTAACATTTCCTTTTGAACAAGGAATGGGTCAGAAGGAGTGAAGGACTGGTAAAAATACATAGTACAACCCAAAGCATGACACAAAGAAAAGGAAATTATAATCCAGTTCCTTGATTTTACGGGGAGGATCCTGAAGGAGAAGCGTAAATTACATTGGGTCCGAAAATCCCGCTTCAACGAACCAACTTTACAACCGCCGGGGATGAGACCACTTGGGGTCGTAGACCACCGCTTGCCATCCTCCAGCACATCGCCGACGAGGACGCCCGTTCGGCGCATATTTCGGGCTATGCTAAGAAGAAAAAACAATTTGTCTAATTATTATTGCCGCTGCTTGTGTTTAGTGTATACTTATATATTTGCTGATACATTTTTATGTTTTACTGTCTCCAATCTCCAACGAATGATGCATCGAATGATGATAAATTATACTCCATTTGTTCACTATTATAAGATGTTTTAGAAATTTCAGTGTGAATAGATACGGAGTAAAATGAGTGAATCTCCCACACTTAACCCTGTAGAATAGTGAACCGAGGGAATGCTATTAAACATGTCATATTCGTGGTATACCTTTTCTTAAAGTGGACCTGCCTGATTCAAAATCTTGTATCCGCCATAAAATTAGGATGATGAGGTAGCAGAATTTAGTGTCATGTTGGAATGACATGTGTCGCCTCAAGTGAAAACCACTTCAATTAATTGAAATTTAACTTTGTGCTGCATGATGGACCGAAGTTGTTTTTTTAGATAAAAAAGGCAATAATGGCCAACTTCGAATTAACAAAGCTCAGATTTTTATAACGGCAAATTACAAGGTTTTGAGGAGAATCTCTCACAAAGCAGAACAAGCAAAATCTAATGGAAGTTGTTCGGTTTAGAAAGTTTGAGTGTTGATCTGTTCGACTTTGATTTGTACTAGTAGGCAAATTTGGCAACAGAAAATTTCGGAATCTCATTATGAATTTATGATTTGTGAAAAGTAAAAATTCCCAAGGAACTGCTGTACATGGAAGAAACAAGTAAAAACGGTAGTTCATCGTGCTGAAAAGGAAACAAATAAATCACGATAGATCACGGATGAATGCGACTACAACGGTGATGTCGTCCTGCTTCCCGCCGTGGTGGAAGCCGCCCCCGGCGGCGGCGGCTTGCTTCTGGCTCTCCATGCTGAACGGCGAGACTTTCTTAAAGCTCCTCGACATCTCGTACGCGATGCCGGCGACGACGTCCGCCATGTTCTTGGGTGAGTATCCCTGCGCCGTGCCCATCCGCACGACCCGCTCCAGCTCGGCGTCGAACACATTGTCGAACAGCCCGTCCGTCCCGACCACCACGACGTCTCCACCCCTCACCGGCATCTCCCCGACGTCCGCTTCGGCGATGCTGTCCCCGGTCCCGCGGGCATTGAGCTGGAGCGGGCAGTTGAAGTAGCTCTGCTGCGCCCGCGAACGGTGCACGATCTTGCCGCCTCGGAGCACGGCGAAGGCGCTGTCGCCGATGTACGCCCACTTGAGAGACGTGCCTGCGAGCGAGAGGATCACGGCCGTGGAGGCCCCGGACGCGTCAGACGCGACCGTCTCGTCGTACGCCCGCTGCAGCAGCGTGTAGGGTCAGACAGGCGTGCCGGGCTCAATCGCCACGACGTGCATGAAGGCGCTCGCCATGAGCCCGCGTGCGAACGCGGAGGCGTCCACGCCGCGACGGCGGCACCCGCCCACGCCATCTGCCACGCCGAAGACGCCCGTCTCGTCGTGCCCGAAGTGCGCGTCTTCGTCGTGGTTCGGTAGGTAGCACGAAGCCCACTCTATCCTCAAAACCCTCGTCGCGTCATCCTCTGAGGTCGAAGCGAGAGGCACTTCGTGGAGTTCTTCAGGTTCCTTGGCATCGACGTCCTCCGAAACCAGTGGCGGCGGCGGCAGCAGGGAGGCGACGAAGCTGGCGACGCGGTCTTCCTCGCCGAGTGCTGGCGCCGGCGAGACGCGTTTGCCGAGACCGAACGCGACGCGGAGGGCGTCCGGGGTTCGATCGTCGATCTCGCTCAGGGTTTGCTGGATCTGCTTCAACTTCTCCATCGCGGCCGTCCCCGTCCTCCTCGCTCTCGGGGCTGCGGCCCTCCTCCTCGTTATCGCTCTAGAGACCGCGGCCAACACTCGCCTCAGGTCGAAAATCAATCTGTTTGCAGATCGGTTCAAGCGCGAGGGCATATTTTCTTGTGAATATGGGATTGGAAGATCGGCTGCACCCCGTTTGAATATAAGCCGGGGTTGTACTCAGTTTACGAGTAGGATACGGTGCCAGCCATCTCCTCCTTTTTCGGAACTAAACCCAGTCGGAAATCTGAATACGAGTAGGATACGGTCAAGTCTCATACTCTCATAGCATTGTCGTGTCGGTGGCATATGAGCATGTGTCCGGAAAATAATTTGAAATATCGACAAAATTCGAACAAAATTTGGTGGGTACATTTCGACCGTCTATGTGCATACCCCATGGTTCACAAATAACAAACATTTTTGTGGACCGTGTAGACCACACAAAAAAACTGTGAGAACATCTTTAGCAACAAATCTTGTCTATTTTAAAAGTGACACGAAAATATCAAATTTCACTTCGGCATACAGCAGCATATGTCCGAAAAATATTTTGAAACATTGAAAAAATTAAAAAAATTATGCATACATCTTGACATTCTATATTTCTATTTCACGAAAAACTAACATTTTTCATCTTATGATTTTTCTAAATTCTCCTCTTAACGCGTCATGGCTGTTGAAAATTTTCTTGGATACTTTGTATGCAATAATGAAATATGGTTCAACATGAGATAGATACAATAGCATTCTCCTTTTTTCATGGAGCTTTTGTGTTCCTATATTTTGAGAATCGCACATTGACCTTGCATATGCATTAACTTTCATATATTTGTGTTGTGTTAACGATGTAATGAACAAGAATGGACATGTAATTGATAATATACCCCTCTATCATGCACACATGTTTTGCTTGCTCTTAGGTGTGTAGGTACATCAACACATCTACCTACCCCACATGGTGATGACGTTTAAGGACGACTCTTTGTGAAGTGGGGGAGATGATGTCGTGCAGCCCACATCCATCACTATGCAAAGCTCTCCAACATATGTAAAGTCACCATGCACCTCAAAGGTGAACTCCTTCCACTATGTGATCCACTATATGTTACCTTTAGATGGTATACTACTTGACCATTGTTCCTTTGCATTGCTACGTGTGTCACAACGGGTACGTGTCCACGTGAGGATGGCCACGAGGGGATGGCCAAGGTGCACGAAGAGTAAAGCCCGACAAGACATGGCTTAGAAAAGGAGAAGAGGATCCTCTAGCTTCAGGAGCGGTGCTACAACTAAGCTCCAAGAGCGGTACTACCGCTACAAGTACCAGTCTACTACCGTGGGACCCCAAATGCTCTCAAGATCGCCTATGATACCTGGCTGGTACTAGCACCGGATAAGAGATTACATATATTCACGAAGCATGATCGCCGACACTACCGCCCGTGTGTACCGGTATTACCGCTACCTCCCCAGGTGCGGTACTATTGTTGCCACCGCTGCCCGTGTGCAGTCAATGGGCTAAAACCCTTGTATCCCCTTTCCCACCTACTCCTTCGCGTATAGACTATAATAGGGACCTCCTCCGTCAGATCTAGGATAGGAAAGATATGAGATATAGAGTTGAGATTGTGCTCATCCTCCCATCTTGTGGAGAAGACTCCTCTTTTAGATTCAAGGCCTCTCCCTAGATTATTTATCTATTAAGTTGCATCAAGATCCCTTCTTGTGCTTAGTTGTTCTTGGTTGGATTCTATCGTGGTCGTCTCTCCCGTGGGATTCTTCTCTCCTCCCACGATCCTACCGAGCAGCTCGTCAATTCTCTCCATTTGGAATTCTATTGGGTCGTCTACATAATAGACCACCTGTCAATCCATTAAACTATGCTATACATCACAGTTGTAGGATCATGCGGGTAAACATGGTCAAACACTGCTGCATTTCTCGCTTTCCAAATAGCCCAGAGAACTGCAGCCACCCCTACAGAAACAACATTTCTCTCTTTCAAGCTAAACGTCATAATCCAATTGGTCAAATCTTGAAAATGAACTGGAATATCTGTCAGGCCTGTGGCACACCTGACCACGCCCCCCAGATATATCTAGCCAAGCAGCATTCAAAAAAATAAGTGATCTATACTTTCCAACTCGTCACAGAAACAACACTTGTTGTCTGTACCCTTCCAGCCCCTATTAATAAGAACATCTTTAGTTAATATGCTAATGCCAACCAAAGAAAGATCTTAATTTTTAAAGGAATTTTAACACGCCATACATTTCTATGTGGCCACTTTACCTCACACATTTTCAACGCAAGATACATCGATCTTACTGAAAAGGAACCTGTTTTTGTCAGTATCCATCTACATCTGTCCTCCCTATCATTTAGTTCTACATCTACACATACCTTCTGTAAGTCCGTCCATAAATTAGCTGTTGTCCCCCAAAGATTTCTACGAAACCTTAGAACCTTCCAGCCCTTACTGAAAACATCGGCTACCATAATACCCCTATTCAATAAAATATTATATAATCTACTAAATTGCTCGCTAAGAGGTCTATTCCCTATCCACAAGTCTTCCCAAAATCTAGTACGCATACCATTGCCTACATTTTTCCTACAGAACTTAAAAAAAGTATCCTTAATCTCCATAAGACCTTGCCAGAAATGAGATTGTCCTGGCTTTTTTTCACATGCAGCAAGGGTTTTCCTAATATATTTTTTCCTAAGTAACCCTTGCCACACTCCTTCTATCAGTTATATACTTGTTTCCCCACTTGGATCAACTAAAAAAAAT
The DNA here is from genome assembly GCA_947311845.1 of Poa pratensis. Taxonomy (NCBI): domain Eukaryota; kingdom Viridiplantae; phylum Streptophyta; class Magnoliopsida; order Poales; family Poaceae; genus Poa; species Poa pratensis. The sequence goes on along the minus strand of CAMZMU010000107.1, from coordinate 30,120,384 downwards.
ACATTTGCATAATACATGTTTCGCTTCTCAAAACACTTTGATTTCTAGTCGGAAAAACTCCGAAATAACCTGCTGACTTGTCCCAACATTGAGAACGTATGTACAGAAGAAGAGACTAAGAAGAAGAAGAAGAAAAAAACTGATGTAGATCACGGATACGATGACGAGACAATGAACGCGACGAGCACAGTAATATCGTCCGCCTTGCCGCCGCGGCGTCGGTCTCCTCGTTGGTTCCGGCTATCGATGCTGTACGGCGAGTCCCTGGTGGCGCTCAGCCGCTCACCGATATCTCGTAGGCGACGCCGGCAACCACGTCCGCCATGTTCTTGGGAGAGAAGCCCAGCGCCGTGCCCATCCCCACGACCCGCTCCAGCTCCGAGTCGAACACGTTGTCGAACAGCCCGTCTGTCCCGACAACCACGACGTCCCCGTGACTCAACTTCATCTCGCCGACGTTCGCTTCGGTAATGCTGTCCCCGTTGCCGCGGGAGTTCAGCTGGAGCGGGTGGTTGAAACGCTTCTGCTGACGCTCCGAACGGTGCAGGAGCCTGCCGTCCCGGAACACGGCGAAGGCGCTGTCGCCGATGAACGCCCACTTGAGAACCGTGCCGGCGAACGAGAGGATGACCGCCGTTGATCCCCCGGTCGCGGCCGATGCGACCGTCTCCTCGTACGCCCGCTCCAGCAGCGTGTAGGGGCAGACGGGCGTGCCGGGCTCGATCGCCAGCACCTGCATGAAGGCGCTCGTCATGAGCCCGCGAGAGAACGCGCCGGCGTCCACGCCGCGCTTGCGGTACCCGCCCACGCCGTCCGCCACGCCGACTACGCTGGTGTCTTCGTGCCCGAAGTGCGCGTCCTCGTCGTGGCGTCGCGCGTAGCAGGAGGCCCAGTCCATCCTCAGAGCACGCGGCTCGGCGCCGTTGGCGTTCACCCGAGACTCGTCGATATCGTCGTCGCCGCGCTCTCGCAGACGCAGCTGCTCAAAGGACGCGAGGAAGCTGGCGACGTCTTCGTCGTCGGAAGAACGAGTGACCCGTTTGCGGAGGCCCAACGCAGCGCGGAGGGCGTCGGGGATTCGTCTGTCGATCTCGCTCAGGGTTTGCTGGATCGGCTCCAACGTCTCCATGGCTGACATCTCTGATGGTTTAATCTCTTGGGTTCTCTGTATGGGCAATTTATTTGGCTTAAATTGTAGACCGAGGAGTTCGCAAATTATTATGTATGTTCGGACTCCGATATGCCGTATCCAGCAGAACCCAAGATGTATGCCCATAAAGCAGACTAAGCAGACTCAGATCGATTTAATACACGGGGATGTTTTTTAGATAAAAGGCTGTTCAGGCCTGACTTTGAATTAACAAAGCCAGCAAAGGTTCCAATACACGGGGATGTCAAAGCGAGCATTGCCTCTCGCAAAAAAAAAAAAAAAGCGAGCATTGCCAGCCATGAAGATCCCTCGGGAGGGATTGTGGCTCCACGATTTCCCTTCGCCTTCTGAGAACTTCCATTCAAATTTAAAGTTTTAAAATCTAATTAAATACCATGGTGTATCAGTACTTTGTTCTACCTGTGTGGCAGTGTGTTAATTTTTTTGATAATAAATACCATCTACTATAGCCTCTGTAAAAATGACAAATATGGATATCTTGGTTCTGAATAGTTAAACTTTTTTTCTCTATAATTTGGTTATGTTGCTGAACCAAAATTGTGAGGTATTTCATATTGAAAATTTGCACGCTCATAGTGTACATGGTTCACTATATACAAGTATTTTTTGGAATATTTTTAAACTTCGAAATCAGTTTTTTTAATAAAAAAACGGGTTACCTCTAGCCTGTCCACCATTACAACCATTTGCCTTTTTTTAATTTTATGAGGCACATCACCGACCATAAGGCCAAACCAAAAGCTAGATAGGGATTATCCCCTAGTAGAATAAACTCCAAATGCTTGGCACCCGCTTTGACCCATGTTTGTGCCTCGTCTTTGATCCTTCCCAAAATGATCGAAGGGAGGGCGGGCTTGTGCCGGAACACTCTAGCGTTGCGCTCGGTCTATAATTCCCAAGAGATAAGCATTGTGAGGGATGCAAACGCCTTTCGCCTAGTGGAGTCATTGACGGTCATATGAGTCTACCAATCTTGGACACAATTGAAGTTGTCCCAAGAGCTCACGCCCAACCATGATAAGTGTAGCCAATTCTTCACCACGCGCTTAGCGAACCGGCATTGGAACAAAAGGTGAGAGATTGTCTCTCTCATTTGCTTGCAAAGTGGGCAAAGATCACAATTTGGCCAACTCCTCCATCGTAATCCGTCCACCGTTGATAAGCAAAGCGAAGAATTTGCATTTGGGGGGCGCCCACACCTTCCACACTAGCTTCTTTATGTTGAATGAGGTGGTGCCTATGAATTGTGCGTGGTAGGCCGAACTTGCCGTGTAGGATCTCGTGGAGAACATGGTCCATCTGATGGTGTGGGGGACGTCTTAATCAAGGTGCACTTGTTGTAGAGAGATCCAAAGGGCAACGAATTGTTGTTTGTGGGCGAGAGTGACCCCGTCGAAAGTGTTTATTGAGTTAATGGCACCCGCGGTCACACAACTCGACGCCAATGTGCACTTAAGTCACACTTCTCCAGAATGTGATTATTTGGTCACACAACTCGACAAGTGCGTGCACGCAGGTCACTGGCCCCACTTGTCAGTCCGTTTTGGACGGTAAATTTTCAGAAAACCCCCTGGAGTAATATTAATTTTACAAAATGGTCCCCTGGAGGACCATTTTGTAAAATTAGAAGGACCATTTTGTAAAATTAGGAGGACCATTTTATAAAATTAGAAGGACCATTTTGTAAAATTAATATTACTCCAAGGGGGTTTTCTGAAAATTTACCGTCCAAAACGGACTGACAAGTGGGGCCAGTGACCTGCGTGCACGCACTTCTCGAGTTGTGTGACCAAATAATCACATTCTGGAGAAGTGTGACTTAAGTGCACATCGACGACGAGTTGTGTGACCGCTGGTGCTATTAACTCAGTGTTTATTTGGTTTATCCATGCCTCATCTTGCATGGCCTTTTGCACACACCATTTTTTCCGCTTCAACATCAAGTAGATGACGGAGAGGAATAAGCTACAAAACATGCTTGAACACTGTGAGAGTGTAGTGTTTTTGTTGTTGTTGAGAAAATGGTATGGTAGTACTTAATATTTCCCAAATATGTATGGCTTCTTTACAATATGGTTCACATTGCAAACTGATTAAATTATGTACATGATGTTACTGGCAGCACGTAACTTTTTACCTAGCTAGATGTATGAAACATTTTGTCCCTTCAGGTAATCATGTCAAAGGATATATCATAAACCTGGCTAAGTGGCTAGATGACCATCAAACGAAAGGTCATGTCTCTTAATTCCATGAACAAAGGCCTCGAGGTTCCCCTTCGATACAGACCTTGCCTCACCCACCATAACCCTCTCCCTCATCTCATTCATCTTGTCCTGCAACCGTCTCCCATCGTCTCCTTCCATGATCCTCTCGACACAGTCTTTCACATCGGATCGTCGAGTGCTCCGTAGCCGGATCCCTACCTCCCACATCTTAACGATGAAGGCAGAGTTGATGAACTGGTCACCGGCCACAGGGAAGCACAGGAGACGAACCCGGTGCTGTATGGCCTCGAGCGTGGAGTTCCAGCCGCAGTGCGTGAGGTAGCACCCGACGGCCTCGTGCGCTAGAACGCCTCCCTGCGGCGCCCATGTGACGACCTTCCCACGGCCGGCGACCGTCTCTAGGTACCCGGCGGGGAGGCCGGCTCGCCACGACGGATCGTTCTTCAGAACCCACAGGAACGGCCGCCCGGTGGCGTCGAGACCGTGCGCGAGCTCGGTGATCTCGTCCGGCGCGATCGGCGCCACCCAGCTCCCGAACGAGACGTAGATCACCGATCCTGGACGTTGCTGGTCCAGCCAGTCCATGCAGGATCCATCTGCCTGCCACATGCTAGGGTTCTTGGCTGGCAACTTGTGTAGATTCTCAAGTTGTCCGTCTGTCAACAGTGGCCCAACTTGGAGGATTTGCAGGCCCTGCGGCCCGTGGAGTTGGTCAAAGTCTTCGCCGGGAAAGGAGTTGACGAGGAGGCAGCCGAGGCTCTTGGCGCGCTGCAAGATCTGGAGCCAGAAGGCGAATCTCGATTTCTGCGATGCTGCGCAGCCGACGAGCCATGGCAGCTCCTCCTTGGTGCCCAGCTCTAAGCTTTCAGGTAGTATCCGGAGGTTCGTTGCGTTCTGGAGGTCTGCGTTTGTTTGATCTGTGTCTTTCGTGAACTCTTTTGTCGAAACGGGAATGCCTGTGTACGGTGTACCAATGAGGCAATGATAAATCAGTAAGGAATTAATCAAATAAAACGGCGGACAATAATTTCTTTTGCAAGTGTGCCGTGTGCAGCTATCAAATCAGTACAAGTAACGATCATTGGAAATTAATTAAGGTCACATTGAACTAAAATACTAGGCTCTGATGAGCTGGGAGCCTGGGACTGAAGTCAACTTTGCTACTCATGCAGGACTAAACTAGGCACAGACATCGGGTATGCGCTACAAATGCCCTGAATCGGAAGTAAAATATGGAGCACGTCTGAGATATTTATGTCCCACTAGCTGGTTAACTGATTGCGGCGGGCGCCGGGGCAGAAAGATCTAAACAAGCCACACCAGGCATGCTATAACTTCAAATGATAAGTTCAAGCCTGTTCCTGCACTCTTGCAGAATGGCGCCAATCGTAATCTTGATAGGGTTTAAGCATGCATGCGAATTCTCCTTCCGAAGTCTTATTTTATCTGTCAGAAAGATGCCTGATCGCTCAAGTTAATCTACAACTGGAACTAGCAGCGCGTACCATAAACAAAGACGCGCTGCGACTATATGGCAAGATCTAGCTAGGACAATCAATTTTCCTTGGTACCGGCCTGAAGATTATCATTAAGGAGTACAATACAATGCAATGCATGTATGACTACGTAAGTAAATATTTCATGTAAAGTATATCACTAGATAGCAAGGACAGTGCATCTATCAGGTAGTATTAATTAGTATACGTACTTATAACATTTTCTTTTGCTGGACAGTAAGTGAGATATATGGTCCTTCCTTCGGTTGTATAGACATAGGACCGTTGTATAGGATTGGATTTGGATCTCATATACAGAGCCATGTGAGTGCAAGTGACGCTGCCGGGCGTACCTTGACCCGATCTTACGAAAATACCGGCCGTATACTTGGTACTCCAGAGACGGGAGTAGTTGAAACCCGAAACGGCCGGGGACCTGGATGCATACCGGAATCTGAGATGAAACCCTGTCGAAGAAGCTCCGGGATGGCAGCCACGACGCGAAAGCTCGCCAGCATCGCCGGCCAGAACCCCACGGACGGCAGGCCACACCGGGAGGCCACCGGGATGGCCCACGACGCGAGGACGTCAACGACGACGCACTCGGCGTGCCCCCGCGTCAGCATCAGCTCCAGGTGCGCGGGCATGTGGTGCTCCATGGCGTGCGCGATGCTGGCGAAGCCCGGGGGCTCGCCGCTGCCATCGTCGTCCGCGATGCCGCTGGGGATTGACGCGAGCTCCACGCCAGGGCCGGCGACCTTGACGCAGCTTCCCATGCGGCGGTGGACGAAGTCGGGCACGGCGACGGTGGCCGCGACGCCGCGGGCCGCGAGGGCGCGCGCCAGGTGGACCATCGGCGTGACGTGCCCCTGCGAAGGGAACGGCACGAGGACGACGGCGGTAAGGTCGGCGAGCTGTGGATCTGCTCCCATGTCGACAGGGTTTTCGAAGCAAAACGAACGAACAATGTGCGCGGTGGTCGCTACGATCGAGGGGCACTCGAGCTTGGCCTTCGAACGTGGTGTGCTGGTGTGCGTGCATATTTAAAGATGTGGCAGCGCGCGCGCTCGCTGCTTGCCTATTGTTCATGTCCCTCTCCCTCTCCATTTGACATTGGTTAATTAAAGTTGTTGTTATCTCTTCGGCCACTCTACTATCTCATGGTTAGCTGTATCTGTTAGCCGTTACCATCCATTTTTGGCCACTGCCAGCTTGGTAATCTTTAGAAATGCACTTATTTGGAACATATTAATGAGATGAAAATTGGAAATTATTGACATCACAATAAATAATGACTAAATTTCACACAATCACGAGATTAATATGCAGAGTATCACAAGGCACCTATTTAGAGCATGTTTGAAACGCAGGATAGGAAAAACACACAAATAGTAAAATTACAGAATATGATAGGAATGCAGGTGTAAACCTATGGATTGGAAACCACAGGAAAATTCCCTATGTGAGCGTTTGGATGGACTCAGGAAAAACACAGGAATATTTGGGATGATCTTTGAAAAAATGACATTGCATCTGCTTAATTGGCGAAAAGACAATTTGTGCAAACTGATACGTAAGTTCATGGTCTCAATCTGGTTGTCCACCACTACAGAGTCCATTGCGGAGAGTTGGAGAAGCCATGAGATTTGTCTGTACCGTCGCTGGCTACAAAGAGCAGCGCATCAGAGCGTTACATTTTTTTACCTAAAAAAGAGGAAAGAGTTGGAGGAGATATATTCAATGGCTAGCAAGAGCTTCTTGTGATGGTGTTGCTTTGTTCGTACAGGAAAAATAAAAGAGGCCGGAGCTAATTTTTTTCTTCCTGTACTTTTCCTATGAGATCATAGGCAAAGGGAAACTTTCCTGTAAAATTCCTACGAGCGAATCCTGCGTTTCAAACGACACTACAGTAGGCATTCCAGAGGATTTCCATTTCCTACGTTTTTCCTTTAGAAATCCTACGTTCCAAACGACCCCTTAAGAACATTTTATAAAAGTTGATACGGTTTTGTGCCTGATTTCGCCAAACTCACATAATAACGCAGTTTCAAATCAACTCTATATCATGAAATTGTGTTATTTCTGATTTTATGTGTTCGTTCTGCAGGGTTTGAATTGTTGAAGTGCATCGCAGATATGTAGCTTTGGGATACAATTTGTCCCTGAATAAAAACTTCCAATAAATATAGTTTTTTACTCCTCCGGAAATATAAGGCCTGCTTTCTGTGCTTAATTGGGGTAAGACTTTGACTTCTAATTACCTTATTAATATGTAAGTTATGTGGTGTAAGTTTAGGTCAATAGTTTCTTTCTTAGAAGAAGTGTTTATTTGTTATTGTGGTTTTGTATCACTTAATAAAATAAATGAACAAAAATTGTGGTCAAACTCTTTCTCTTGAGTCCTGATGAACACAAATTTATTTGCATTTCGGCCAAAAAGAATAAAATTGGTCCATGAATCTATATTGGTGGCTTCTTCTTTGGATCTGCAGTTTAATGCTAGTTTGTGCATCACACAATAATTCCTACTTATCTGTTTTGATTATAAGATTAGCAAGTAACATGCTTGGTTGACTTTGGGATAAGATAACATTGGTTTTGTGCGTGAATGCTTTGTCATCATGAAATGTTGCTTTCATCATTTAACTAGATGTCCATTTGGACATGTACTGATGTACATTGTCCGCAATCAGTTGGATATCGTTGTTAAATCCTTTAAGCTTTGAAATGCTTACGGTAGAGAATAATGTGGTACATAGTTGACAAAATGTAGCACCTTGGATTATACTATCTGACAGGTTGTTATTCCAACATGTGCGCAAACTCTCTGCAGAACTATCATAATACATTATGATAGCAATTATTGTCTGCTAGTGAGACACAACGATTTTTGTCAGCAATAAATAAATGTTAAACTAAAACATATCTTACATTTTGTCAACACAAGTTCTGGTTGGTAAGATAACATTTTCATTAATATATTATTTTCGAGAACTATTGTCCGAGAGATGATTTTTCACCAACCTACTTGTAGACATACTCGGTCCTGATTTTTCGAGAACTATTGTCCGAGAACTATTGTCCGAGAACTATTCAAACATGCCCACGACTTGCTGATATATCGCGATAAGTCGCTGATATATCGCCCGAGTCGCCCGATATATCGCGAGTCGACCCCATTTTGAGAACACGACTCGGCGATATATCGCCGATATATCGCCGACTCAAAAACCATGCTACCAACGCTATGCAAACAACACCCCTAATCCTTATTTTGGTTACAAATATGTGGAGCTAAAAGACATTGGCATGGATAAATGGTTTTTCATTCAGTTTGCTCAATCAACAAGAATTTCGTAGTTCCAAGATGATGACATGAACCATTGACCAGATGTTAAGATCACCCATAATCCTTATTTTGGTTACAAATATGCGGAGCTAAAATACATTGGCATGGATAAACTGTTTTTCATTTCAGTTTGCTCAATCAACAAGAATTTTGTAGTTCTAAGGTGATGACATGAACCATTGACCAGATGTTGAGATCTGCTCAAGGTTTGATATTTGTTCAAACTATGAGAACAAACACTACATGTTTTCCACCAGATGATAAAATTAGTACAACGTTGTGAACATTTTATGTGTGCGCAAATTTGTGAGTTGATTGAGATATTGAGTCGTCTCAAATATAATAGTGTTATTTGCATGAACAAACTGTTCTAACACAAACAACATTGTTTTATTAGTACGAACAAATTTTTGAAGTCTCACGCATCACTCCACTGGTTGTTGTGGGGTAGCAAACACAATGTGGCACAACAAGCCTCCAAAAAGATGAAGTGTGTGAAACAGAGTACAACAAAAAAAGTCAAAACCGAACAAGCCAAAACCTGAATCATGTTTTTTCTACTCCCTCCGTTTACAAAAGGATGTCACGACCAACCTCAAATTTACATGTATCTATACATGATTTAGTGTGTAGATATATACAAATTTGAAGTTGGTTATGACATCCTTTTGTTGAAGAAATTTGTTTTGCTAACTGATTGGGTGAAGCATCTTTGCACCAATAGTAGTTTGGGTTAAGTATCAGACAATATTAGTCTTGCGCGACTGGACACACATAAAGCTACACATGTAGTCGCGCACTGTCATTAAGCATCCGTTGTTTAATCTAGTGTCTCAGCCATCAAGCGGGCTAATTCTGGTTGCAAACATAATCATCTTTTATGGCATGAGGCGCTTAACTCAACACATGTCTACTAGTACGGAACCTCTGCTTCAACCTCGTGTTTAATTCGGAGTCTCAAGCTATTAAGGTGAAGCGATTCTGTGTTTTCAACATGATGATGTGCAAAGAAGCAACATACATCGAGAGCTATAATCATGACAATCAAGTTTACTAGGCCGCAGCCTCTACTTCAACCATGTGTGTTCAGGCTAGGCTCTCAAGCTGTTGTCAGACTGATGCCTTAAGATGTGTCCAAAGGAATTTGTTTTAGGAACGAGTATGTCTGAGCACGCAACAAGTTTCAGTTTTAAATCTATCCCCCCTCTTGATAGTGTGGATTTTACTATGATACTCAAAGCTATGAAAAGAATACTACTGTCTTCAACCTTGTTAGATTCAAGTTTTATGTGCACTGGATCATCCATGAGTTTCAAGATATAAGTGGCTGATCATCACGAATATTCACTCGTACATGGAGTTCGTCAGTCTTCATCCTATGCAACCCATCATTATCCACATCCACCTTCAGGTAATCATCCAGCCAACCTTCGACCAACTTGTCGTGAGCCGCATTCATCATGTGAAGATGGAGATCAAGGACCTGCACCCAATAGCAATCTACTCAAACACCATATCCTGGAGGAGCGGATGAAAGTCTAATTGCCAAGGTCCATTGTGCACGGCATGCTTCCAATCTCCTTCAAAGCTAAACCGGACAACGAATATGTTGTCACCATTGTCTTTGAACTGTGCAAGTCGATGCAAACTCCACGCCATCTGCATCGCCCTCTCCAGGGCACTCAATATTTGTTTCCTTGGCCTAAAGGCCTTACCAACAGCTGCACATCTAGGTTTTGGAGATGGGTGGGCTGAATGTGCTTGATGACGCCTCCTTCTCCGTCAACACAAGATCACCAAAAATCACTGACATACTAGGATCCCGTCGATGAGCAGAACCACAACACTGACTCGCCTGCACCACGAGAGCAGCCAAGAGCCCAAAACACAGGTCCTGAAGAGATAACGCCTGCACCACGAGAACACAGAGAGACGAGAGCCTGAAACACAGGTCGCTGAAGAGATCACGGCGCCACAATCGCCTCCAGCGGCGAAGAGAACCACACTACGATCTACGAGGAGGAAATCCTAGCTTACGCTGATCGACCTAGCGTAACTCCCGCCCGTGGTGGAGCCATGTATTATGGAAATTAACCTTATAGTCCATCAGAACATTACAGAATTCTTGAACGCCATAGTGATGACATATGCAGGTTAGCCGAACTAAACAGGAAGTAGAAGGGTGACAACTGATGACTCTCAAAGAACATCACACTCTATGTATAAAGAAAACATTGTCAGAACATCATACTCTATGTATAAAGGAAACACTGTCATAAACTAATTGGTCGTTGACACAACAAAGTACTCCAGTAAGATATATGATGAAGAAAGAAGGTCGGATTTGTAAAGCCATGCCATGAAAACGACCGTATTACAGACATTCACCACTAGTATCAATTTTCAGTATCATCAAATGACTGAAGTTCCTTTACGAGTTGCAATAAATATCAGCAATAGCCCAGTTCAGGGAATTGAAACAACAGGGGGGCTAACACGGTTAACCTGTTGCTGTATTTCGAATCAAAACATTGATCTAGTAACAACAAACAACATAGCCGAGGCCGGAGTCGGGAAAAGGTTTTCACCTTCGTGGCTCATACAGCCGAGGGCTCCTCCTCCCTGCCACGTCCGTTGCCGCCGCCACCGCCTTGGCGAGGCGAGTCAATGGCGCTGGGGCCCTCGGGCAGGAGGGAGGCCGGACGGCTCTCGATGACCTCGTCAATAAGCCCCCACTCGAGCGCCTCCTCGGGGTCCATGAAGAGGTCCCGCTCCATGCATTGCTCGATCTTCTCGAGCTTCTGTCCCGTGTGCTTGAGGTAGATCTTGTTGAGGCGGTCGCGCAGCTTGAGGATCTCCTTGGCCTGGATGGCGATGTCGGTGGCCTGTCCCTGCGCCCCGCCGGAGGGCTGGTGGATCATGATCCTGGCGTTGGGCAGCGCCCGCCTCTCGCCGCGCGCGCCGGCGGCGAGCAGGAGCGAGCCCATGGACGCGGCCTGGCCGATGCAGATGGTGTTGACGGGGCATCGGATGTACTGCATGGTGTCGTAGATGGCGAGCCCCGCGGTGACGACCCCGCCCGGGGAGTTGATGTAGAGGCTGATGGGCTTGAGCGGGTTCTCGGACTCGAGGAAGAGCAGCTGCGCGACGACCAGCGACGCCGTCTCGTCGGCGATGGGCCCGTTCATGCAGATGATGCGCTCCTTGAGCAGCCGCGAGAAGATGTCGTAGGAGCGCTCCCCGCGGGAGGTGGTCTCCACGACCATGGGCACCAGCCCGCCCACTGCCTGGGCGGGCGAGTACCCCGCCAGCTCCGGCACCTGCGGCGGCTGGTACGGGTCCCGCGAGAAGAAGGCCCGAGGGGGCGCCGCGGCGGCGAGCCGGCGCGGGGCGGCGGGCCTGGTTGGGACTGGGCTCGCCGAGTTGGGCCTGGCCCTGGGCTTCGGCGCGAAGGTGGGCAGCGGGGAGGCGCCGGCTAGGTTGGCGAGCGCGGAGGTCGTCATGGCTTGGCTGCTGCTCCGGGGTGGGGACTTCGCGGATGTGAGGTGGAGATAGCAGGGGAGGACTTATACCGAGGAAGGGGAAGAAGGGAAGGTTGCTAGCAACACCAATCCGTGCAGGTGAGGAGAGTGTGAGAGGGGAACGGATAGGGCGAGCCCGAGTAGAGACGAGGCGGAGGAGGCGAGACGTCGAGACGGATCGGATCTTTTCTCGCCGGTGGAGTGCCCTCTTTTACTCTGGTTCTTTACTACTCCCTCCGTTCTGATTTAATTGACACACATTTTGTTACACACGGATGTATCTAGACATCAAACAAGTATAGATACATCCATATTTGGACAAAACCAAGTCAATTAATTTGGAACGGAGAGAGTACACATTAGTTGGTCTTCTATTATTTGCCACATATTACCGTGACTTCTTACTATTTTGCCCTATTTCTCCTTTTACATGTATATTGATTTCTTTTATTTCGAAATAGACTGTGAATACGGTACACGGACGGTACCCCTTGGGCAAATATACATGGATGGACCGAACCAGGTCTGGAGGATCGATCAGATCAACCAAACACCAGTACACCACGATCCTATTTTGCAGCGGAGAAACAGAGGAGATGGGCGGGAGCGCCGCCGCCGGCAGCGGCCGGACCACGGGTGGCGCGGCGACGATCGACGACCTTGAACTGCAGCCACGATCCAGGTAACTGATTCCTCTATGCTGAATTTCCCTCCTTCCCGTCATGTTTGCCCCATTGCCGTTGGGGAAGGTAAGTGACTTGCAGTAAGTTCTTCAGATTTGTTTGCGATCGATCCACCTCAACTTCTGCGGTAAGTTAGGTGATTAGTTGGTTATCTTTGTGTGATGTATGATGTCAATTTCCATCCCACAAATTATCTGTACAAAAGATACAAAATTTACAATGCAAACTGGCCCAAATTTGTCTGAATATGGCATCACAAGACCTTATTCCTGGAAAACTAGAGGTCCGGTACAGGCAGGCTCCTGCATCACACTAAACAGTTTCAGTATAGCCAAGTTCCAGGATACAACTTCTATCAGCTGAGACCAATTCTCATGGCAGGAACCAGTTCTGGTTAGACCAGCGGGCCGCGCTGCTGCTAACCCTGCTCAACGGCTCACGAGAGGATGTGCAGGACCAGCTGTATGATCCATGGTTCAGCTGCTGCCGTCGCTGGCGCTCCCGCGCAGCAGTTCATGCCTTCATGGTCGTCGATCATGGCTGCACCGCTCCTGGCGCCGGCGGCACTCTACGCTTCAACTCGTGGTCGTTGATCATGGCCACGCCTCCGTGGTCCGGCCGCTGCCGGCGGCGCTCCCGTCCATCTCCTCTATTTCTCCGCTGAGAAGAAGGACGAGGTGTTTGGTTGATCTGATCGATCCTCCAGACCTGGTTCGGTCCATCCATGTATATTTGCCCCAAGGGGTACCGTCCGTGTACCGTATTTACAGTCTATTTCGAAATAAAAGAAATCAATATATACATGTAAAAGGAGAAATAGGGCAAAATAGTAAGAAGTCACGGTAATATGTGGCAAATAATAGAAGACCAACTAATGTGTGGCAAATAGTAAAGAACAAGAGTAAAAGAGGGCAAATAATAAATTCTCCCGGGGATCGGTGTTGCTCTGCCGGACTTGCTTCTCCGTTTGGGCTCACTTATTTTTCTTTTTTTTTCCGAAACTGCTCACTTGTTTTGCAAGAAAGAATTGAGCCCACACGAATAGTCACACGAGTCCTAGTTGGGTTTCCTACCTCGCTAGAGTTTTTTGTTTCGTTGCTCAGAGCAGGTTCAGTCGGTACGGTAACCTTCGGTTTGATGTGATGGGCCTTGGCGCACGGGAAGAGGGGCGACGTGTCTTGGTCTGTCACTGCACGAGTCGGCGGCTGAGGCAGGTCCAGGTCCGCAAGCAGCTCCTATCGCATGGCGGCTGTCAAACGGGCACGTACGCATTTTGCGATCCGTGCGAGGGGTTGTCGCGCCTATGAAATCTCACTTCTCCTGTTTCTTTTTCCAATTGGGCTTGTCAGAGGAAAAAAACGAGAGCGGTCGAGAGAGAAGCGAATGAATGAATCGAATTGTCGTTTACCGATAATGATTTCACACTTATATATAAGGGGAACCGTCGCCTTTACAACCGACATATGGAGGCGATGTTTCCGGAGCAACCGTCGGAAACGGTTTCCTACGATCGTCGGAGCGGGGATTATTCCCTAATAACCGTAAGGGTTATTATTTCTAACATGGCTTACAGAGCCCTCCCTCTGTTCGACTTACCTATCCGTAATTCGGATGTATATATGTGACACCAATGTCGCGCTTGGATTGTCATTATTTAGGCCAAAATGATGGAATCCGTCGAGACAGAATCCAGGTCAGTCTTGGTCTGTAGAATTTACAACGCAACCTCCATGTAGAAATATTGAGCAGAGAATTAAGTGGGCTTCCAAGTGGGGCCTAAGGCTACATCGCCATGCACAACGACATCCAAGACCCCACCGCCAAACTCATTTGGTCAACGAGGGTTCCCAACAAGCTCAAGGTCTTCGGTTGGCTAACACACCTCAACAGGCTCAACACAAGGGCAAACTTGCATAGCAAGACCATCATCGACTATGATCTATGCTCTCGTTGTCATCCGCGCCTAAAAATCGAAGTCACCTCATCTTCAACTGCCCCACGCCGTCGCAGTTTGGGCAGCCATCGACATCAGACCATCCTCAGCTCCTTTCGACAACATTTGGGCCCAACAATTTACCTCAGATCTGCTCACGTTGAGACGGAATTTAATCGCCCTCATAATTTGTGGAAATTTTGGGATGCAAGAAACGGCAGGGTTTATAAGGCGAGCCAAAACACAAACACTACTATCAAAATATTTTAATGATCTCACCTTTTGGTCTCATCGGTTCAAGAAAAACCGATAAAATTTGCCGTCGAGATGTGGCGTGCCCATTTGTCAAACTGTATTATGTAACAAGTCGATATTATTTTATTACATTTAGGTGGGGATTCTCTCCCGATGAAAGGCTAAAAAAGTTAACATAGATATTGTTATCATTTAGGATTCAATACGTAATTGTAATGTTCAAGGTGTGAGAACCAAGTTGAAAATTTGTCTCCAAGGAAAATGTTTATTTGAAATATTTGAATTTCACCATCGGATGAAAGAATTTTTTTTTAAAAAATATCTCTAACTCAATACACAAGCTAGAAGATGGAGGAATCTATGAAATTCTTGAAGAAGACAAGAGGAAGATTGAAGAAATGAAAATGGAAAAAAGTTGTATATTGTCGATATCGTCAATGGTCACAAAACTAAGGCGGATACGACTCGGCTGAAGATGATGTAAACTAAAAGATAGGATATCTAAAAGAAGATTTGCTCCCACTATGCATTTGAAGCGATAGACTATATAGGTGTCAAAAAAGGGTTAAAAAAACTACGGGGAGGCATTTTTTAACATTTTGAAAAACATATAGGTGTCAAATTTGCGTGATCTGGTTGCTTTTCAGCGATCATGTTCTTATGAAGTCTGTAATTTGAATTGCTCATTGTTATGAAATGGATATAGTGGAGCATGCAATCTGGATGTTTGCTCTCTTGTAAAATGAGAGATTTCTCAACTATGTGTGTCGAATTATGGTATTCTACAACATTTTCTTTGCTTGAAAAACGCCCATTTTCTCTGTTTGAAAAACACCAAAGCCCATCACATGAACCTTCTTTCTTCCTCGGTACAAGTCCTCCGCCTTTCCTTCCTTCCTTCCTTCAAAATCCTTCCTCCCTTCATATCCCCACATCACATCCGCGAAGTCAGTACCACCACTCCGCAGCCCAGAGCAGGAGCCAAGCCATGACGACCTACGCGCTCGCCAACCTCGCCGCCGCCTCCCCGCTGCCCACCTTCGCGCCCAGGCCCAGGTCCAGGCCCAATTCGATGAGCCCGGCCCCGACCGGGCCCGCCGCGCCGCGCCGTCTCGCCGTCGCGCCGCCGCCACGGGCCTTCTTCTCGAGGGATCCGTACCAGCCGCAGCTGCCGGAGCCAGCGGGATACTCGTCCACGCAGGCGTACGGGCTGGTGCCCATGGTCGTGGAGACCACCTCCCGCGGGGAGCGGGCCTACGACATCTTCTCGCGCCTGCTCAAGGAGCGGATCGTCTGCATCCACGGGCCCATCGCCGACGATACGGCGTCGCTCGTCGTGGCGCAGCTGCTCTTCCTCGAGTCTGAGAACCCGCTCAAGCCCATCAGCCTCTACATCAACTCCCCGGGCGGAGTCGTCACCTCGGGCCTCGCGATCTACGACACCATGCAGTATATCCGATGCCCCGTCAACACCATCTGCATCGGCCAGGCGGCCTCCATGGGGTCGCTTCTGCTGGCCGCCGGCGCGCGTGGGGAGAGGCGGGCGCTCCCCAACGCCAGGATCATGATCCACCAGCCCTCGGGCGGGGCGCAGGGCCAGGCCTCCGACATCGCCATTCAGGCCAAGGAGATCCTTAAGCTGCGGCACCGCCTCAACAAGATCTACCTCAAGCACACGGGCCAGAAGATCGAGAAAATCGAGCAGTGCGTGGAGCGTGACCTCTTCATGGACCCTCAGGAGGCGCTCGAATGGGGGCTTATAGACGAGGTCATTGAGAGCCGCCCAGCCTCCCTCATGCCCGAGGGCCTCAGCGCCGTTGACCCGCTCACCACGGTGGGGGCGGCGGCGGCAACGGATGTGGCAGGGAGACAGAGGAGCCCTCAGCGGTATGAGGGTTGGCCACAAAGGTGATTCCGACTCCGGTGGCTATGTTGTTTGTTTTTAGATTTATGTTTTGATTCGTAATACAGCAACAGGTTCACCGTGTTATCCCCCCTGTTGTTTCAATTGCGTGAATGAGCTATTGCTGATATTTATTGCAACTCGTAAAGTAACTTCAGTCGTTCGATGCTGATAAATTGATAGTGTGGTGAGTCTGTTATATGATCATTTTATGTCACCGCGTGAATAATCTGTTTAGATAATGCCATCACTCACTGTTGCACTGTGTAACGTTCTGACTGTAAGGTTAATGTCCCAAATCACCCAAGAGGCCTTAGCAGGATTGTAAGTTTATGCAGAGTCATACACTTAGACTTAGGCTGTTATTTGGAACAATGTTTAGAGATGGATAGATTAATAAACTTGCAAGAAATGGTTTAGCATGTCTGGAAGTGTCACTATTTGGTCAAGCATTAAGCTGCTATACGATCTGTAGATGGAATTTTAAGTAGCTTGTTTGGTGTTGGGTTTGCTCACACACAAGCTATGTTATTCATCAGGTGCCTCAACCTTGAGCTATCATTGCTCATGAGTTGTAACATTGTACGCGAGAAGGTCTTGGACTATTGCCAATCTAACACACAGTAATCATGCCAAATGGCATATTGTATACTTGCAGCACTTCTTTAAATACATCTGTGCTCAAGGTTATTGTAGTACTGTATATACTTATGTTGAAGTTGATGTGTATGAACCAGACCAACTTCCACATAGTGGATCAGTGTTCTAAAGGTTATGCCTGTGCAGCCACCTAAGAGTTAGACACCTTCCTTGCTGTTATAAATTTGTCATAGTAGTGTAGTAAGCATTAGGTAGGCTGGGTAGTTAAAGCGCTTAGGTGTGGCATGTATCATGTACATGCAAAGTGCAGCTTCTGTAATTTGAATAGTTCTTTATTATGATCTGGATATAGTTGATTATTCATTCTGGATGTTTTCTCTCTTGTAAAATGAGATATTTCTCATCTCTGTTTGTCAAACTAGGGTATTTACATTTTTCTTTTCAAAATATGCAGTTTGCACTATCTCTTCCATGTCTGCTGGATGCGTCATGGTGCCTAGCGTTGTCGAAAAAATTATACTGAAAAGTCTTTGGTTCATTCCAAAAGCTAGTTGAATAAGATAAACATCTTGTAGACCTGAAACAAAAACTGCGAGCAGTAGATTCTTTTACTGAGTATACCAGCAGGTGGTGCTTTTCTGTCACAAACAGAGAAACAGTTACATCTTGTAGATTTGAAACAAAAACTGCCAGCTGTAGATTCTTTTGCTGAGTCTACCAGCAGGTGGTGTTTTTTGTCACAAAGAGAAAAACAGTTAGTAGTATTTTGCTGAGAAAGATAGCTAACTATCTTCAAAATAGAATGGTCAAGTTCTGAAGCAACTATCTGAAGTAATACATTTAGTCTTACCATTTGCTGTTAATTATTGCTTGTAAGTTCCATGCTACTGAGAAATTGAGGATTAGTGCAACCTTGGTGTTTGTATGCCGATTATCCTGTTCCTTTGGTGCTTCTTGGCACGATAGTGTGGAATTATATCAAGCAGAACACAGAATTTGGTGATGGATTAGCCCGGTGTACCTGGGACTAGAATAGTATGGGAGGAAATCTTGTCCCATTTCACTTCGCTTAACTGCTTCTTGATCGTAGTTGTACCTCCATTCCATAATTCTTGTCGTATGGGACAAGAATTACGAAACGGAGGGAGTATCTTCAACTTTAGTATAGTCCCTCTTTTTCTCTGATCGTCTTGCTGGTAACACTTCATTGCAAATTCTTATTTATATTTATATTACAAGTCGAACCATCCCCGCCATTCTCTCTGAATCCAGGAAGTCCTATCGTCATTTTAGGCCTCAGAGATTTTCATCTTTTGCAGTTAGAGGTTTTTTTTTAGTATAAACTCTAGGACAAACTATGAAGATACAAAATATGTAGTTTGCACTATCTCTTCCCTGTCTGCTGGATGCGTCATAGTGTCTAGCGTTGTCTAAAAAATTATACTGAAAAGTCTTTGGCTCATTCCAAAAGCTAATTGAATAAGATCAACATCTTGTAGACCTGAAACAAAAACTGCCAGCAGTAGATTCTTTTGCTGAGTGTACCAGCAGTTGGTGCTTTTCTGTCACAAACAGAAAAACAGTTAGTTTTTGTTGTTGAGAAATATAGCTATCTTCAAGATAGAATGGTTTAGTTTTTGTTGTTGAGAAATATAGCTATCTTCAAGATAGAATGGTCATCGTTCTGAAGCACTATCTGAACATTCAGTTCGGTAAAACATTTAGTCCTACCATTTGTTGTTAATTATTGCATGCAAGTTCCATGCTCCCGAGAAATTGAGGATCAGTGCAAACTTGGTGTTGGTATGCCGATTATCCTGTTTCTTTGGTGCTTCTTGGCACGATAGTGTAGAATTATATCAAGCAGAACACAGTATTTCGTGATAGATTAGCCGGTGTACCTGGGATCTAGAATAGTATGGGTGGTGCTGTCGATTTGTATTGTTCTAGTGCGTCATGGAGGTGAATCTCTCGTGAAGTCATGGGAGGAAATCTTGTCTCATTTCACTTTACCTAACTTCTTCTTGCTCGTGGTTGTGAGATAGCTCAACTTCAGTATAGTTCCCTCATTTTCTCAGATCGTCTTGCTGGTAACACTTCGTTCCAAATTATTATTTATATTTATGTTGCCAGTCGAACCATCTCCGCCATATCTGAATCTAGGGAGTCATATCGTCATTTTAGGGCTTGGATATTTTTATTTTGTGCAGTTAGAGATTTCTTACAAGTATCTTGTATCTTCATAGTCTAGGACAAACTATGAAGATACAAGATACTTGTAAGACGTACTACTGTACTAGGTTTGGGAATGGCACTGCCCAACGTGGGAGGCCTCGTGTTATATTTATAACGAGTACATGTGTACAAATACAATGATCTAACCACATACGGTTAGTATACAGAACGTATACAATACAATGTCTAAGAGCATCTCCAAGAGCTTACCTAAATTTGTTCTCAATACCCAAAAACTTCTCTTTTAGGTATTGGGAGAAAAAAACAGCTTCAAGAGCTTACCTAAAAGTGGTCCCCGCAAAAAAAATTAGGTTCTTACCTAAATTCTAGCTCAGAATTAGTATATTTAGGTATTCTAGGGTAACTACCTATCCTACCCAAAAACGACGCGGGAACGCCCAACGGGCCCCGCCTGATTTTTTCCATGCTCCTACTCGACCCCGCCACCGCGTGCCGCCGCGCCATGTCCGACCCGACCACCTTCCCCGCCGCCTCCGCTGCCCCTCCCGTGCCCCCTCCCGCCCCTTCCGCTGCCCCGCACGCCGCCGCGACGGCCAAGCCGAAGGCCGCACGAAGCCTAGGGTTGGTGAAGCTGCCGCATCTCCGGGCGCGCTGGAGAGCTCCTTCGCCGTTGCTCCGACCGCCGCCCCGCCCAAGAAGAAGCGGCGACGAAGCGGTCTCCTCGTGTCCCGGCGCTCGCGGCGAGGAAGAAGGCGCCCGTGGAGGCGGCTCTCCAGCCGTCTTCGGTCGTGCTGGGCCCTCCCGCGTTCCCTCCCGCAGCTCAGGCGGTCCAATCACGGAGAGGAAGGTCGCCGCCGAGGAGAGGAAGGCACTTTATATTCGTGGTGTTGTTCTATGCACAGATGCACTTTTATTTTGTGTTGATGATGCACTTTGTGACTTGTGAGATGCATTTTGCTACCGGTTTTATGGATAATGATGATCTTCTATGATGAATTTGAATGTTTGTGCAATTGTTTGAATTATCTTGTGTAGGATTTGTAGTTTATTCGGATTATATTGTATGATATATGTTGGAGAGTAGTAGAGAGAAGGAAATGATGAAAACAATGCAACCAGTTTTTGGGTATCAAATATAGGTAAGCTAGAAAAGCAGAAAATTTTCTGGATACCTAAACCTTCTCTCTCCTCTACCTATAATGGTTTTGGGTAGTCAAAATTTAGGTAAACTCTTGAAGATGCTCTAACAATACTCACAGAAGATGAGCGAATTCCAGTGAAGGAGTGGCTATACAAGCCTTCACCCAGACTTAGACGCGGATCCGCCCCTCCATACGAGAAAGGAAAGGCACGCGGAACGTGAGCCATTGCCAGTGCCATCTCATGCCACTCTCAGCGTCATCACATTTCCCGCCTACCTCGCCGCCGCCCCAATGCTTCCCTTCACTCCGACCTTCCACGCTAGTGTGGGCCTTCGCCGCATCTGGCGACTCCGCCGCTGGAGATCAACCACCATTCGCTAAAATGAGCTAATCATCCAACATAACATCAATGCATTCCGGTTAACAATTAGTTTCACCTGGTATAGTTGATTCGCAAGCTGCATTTAGAGTGCGAGGCAAAAGCCAGTGCTAAGTAAACCTTATCTCCATCGCCAATTCTTCAAGTATGATCACATTTCAAGCTTTGAATTCATGCCCGTTCACTTAAAAGCTAGATCCTTCTTCGGTCCTGCCATCAAAACATATCCAACAGAGCAGTACTTTGTTGCTCTTACTGACTGGACACGTAGTGATTCTGGTTCGTAACAGCCTCCAGAGAACATATCGTGTACTCCTGGATTTCGAGAGATCTCGGCACTCTGAAGTCCATAATCCCGGCTCTAAAAGTTAAAAAAACCTTGGTATCGTAGATAGACCATATGTCCGTCGCGAAAATTCAAATTCGAATTCGAAACACAGATCTAGAAATGAAAAGGGCAAATCGAGCTATGAATAATGCCCAATCCATATTGATCAATCTGTCTTTTTGGTTTCTCGAACTACATATTGATTTTTGATTTGAGATTTGCTACCTACTATGTACATATCGTAAAGTGTTGTGAGGTCTTGATCCTTTTTCTTTTATTGCTTGGAGCAGCTTCTAAAGTCTGTTTTCACCTAGATATTGGTAATACCCAGGTGCTGGCCCAACAAAGTCAAGACATGCAAGCTGCATCTTGAGTTTGCAGAGCATCCATGGCAATGGCATGCTGGATGATACCAGCTCTCAAACCAGTGGGCTCCCCATTTGCATTCCGCACAACAAAGCCACATCCTCCCTTATGATCGTTCACAAAAAAATACCATCTATATTTAGTTTCAGTTCATCTCTACTAGGTGGTTTCCAGGACTGAACATCATTGTTGTTTTGGTTTCCTGTCTCGGGTGCCGAATTGCTCAAACTCGTCAGCCAATTGACGAATGAGGAAGATGAGTGTATCTACCGATGGCACCCGCACCCATTGGTTGTGGGTAGTGAAGGAGATATGCCCTAGAGGCACTTAATAAATATAGTTTATTTGTCATGTCTCAATTGTTCATAATATGTTTTATACCATGCTATAACTGTATTAAGTGGAAACATTAATACACGTGTGGTAGATAAACAATCAGGTCCCTAGTAGCCTCTACGTGACTAGTCCATTGTGCAATCGATGATCGAGGTTTCCCGATTATGTGACAACGGTGTCAGTTGACAATGGAGTCATATCGTTGGTAGAATGATGTGCTGGACATACCCAATATTTATAGGACGCAGTCATTACACCTTTGACCGTGAGATCAACTCTTATCGCTATTCCTGGAAGATGCTTTGATTGCATCAAACGTCATTGCTTATATAGTATGACAATAACGGTGTCCCTCTCGGGTATCGGAAGGGAGTATGTTGAGATGAGGGATCAAGAGCGGGATTTGCCAATCCGCATAGCAGGATAGATACTCCTGGGCCCACTCGGTGAGATTATGTCAAATAAGCTTGCAAGCATGTGACTAGGTCACAGGGACATATTACCACGGACGAGTAGAAGATAGTGTTGTCGATAACGAGATCAAGCTAGGTATCATGATATCTATGAACGAGTCTCGGACACGCTAAGTATCGCAGGCAAAAGGTTTAAGACTCGACGTCTAGGTTCGAACGATGAAGTTATTCGTTATCTCACAGGGATTAATTCTGGGTATCCAAGGTCCACGAATTAATCATTAATCGGAGAGCGTGTCTCGATTATGTCTGGCGAGATCTCGAACCGCTAGGGTAACACACTTAAGGGAGGATGACATTTATAATAGATTGGAAATAGAAGAGAAAATAAAAGAGAGCACCGGAAATGTTCCGGGAGAGTTCCGATGGAGATCGGAGAGCGACGAAATAGTTTTCGGAGCTATAATTAATTAGATAAAATGTATTAATATTAATTAGTTGAATTAATGATTAAATATATTTTTATTTAATTAAATTCGAATTTTAAAGGCTGTTTTCATAAATGGGCCTTAGAGGCCCATTAGGGGAAAAACCCCAAAAAGAAAGAAAAAAAAAGGAAGGGGGAGGGCCAGCCGGCCTAGGTGGGCCAAATGCCCACCTAGGGGCCGGCTGCCTCCTTGGCCGGCTAGGCCATGTGGGGTTTAGTCCCACATGGCTTAGCCAAGGGAGATGGTCTCCCTCCTCCACCTATATATATGGGTGCCCCTTTTGCCTTTTAGAACACACCAATTTCTCTCTCTCTCTCCCGTTTAATCGTGACTCCGCAATTGGAGTCGTGTACGGGGTGAGTGTTTCTCCACCATAAGCACACCGCCGTGCTACTGGATTTCCGGTCCAAGTCTTCCGCTGCTCGTCCCTGGATCGGAGCCCGGAGGAAGTCATCTTCACCGTATGTGTGCGACTCCCTGCGAGGCACCACACTTGGGTGCTAGGATCACCATCGTCATCGCCGTCTTCGTCGCGCCAAGATCTTCGCGACCTCGAGGTCGGCTACGTCGTCTACTTCGACAACGCTTGTTGCGGGAGCGTAATCCCCGCTATCGGTCTACGAGGGTACGTATATCGATCTTCTGCGTATTACTATATCTGCATAGTATAGATCCTGGCTAGTTTAAGGTTATCGTTGTTAGGAAATTTTTTGTTTTCTGCCTACGATCCCCTTCAGTGGTATCAGAGCCGATCTATGCGTAGATATAGCTATACCGGTTTTAGAACCCATGTTCTCATGGGGGCATCGTTCTTTTAGAAGCTATCCTCTAGCGTGCACTTGCTATTGCCGGCAGCATTGAGTTGATGAAGCGGCCCGGACCGACTTTACGCGTACGCTTACGCGAGACTGGTTCCACAACTGACATACGGCTTGTACCGTATATGTGGCTGGCGGGTGTCTGTCTCTCTCTCTTTAGTTGGCTTTGCATTTTCAATGGAGGGCCCGAAAGGGATACATAAATAGCGACTATTTGATCGTTGTTGTGGTCATAGGTTCGTAGGTATGAATCGGTTCTATTTACGAAAGCCCCAAGCCACGTAAAATATGCAAAAGATAAAGTAGAAAGCGTCTAACTTTATTTTGCAGGGGCAATGTGATATGGTCAAGGTAGGTTTATAAATTGTTTATAAACTGTGGGCGCGAAGGAGACCATCGGCGCAAGACCATATCATGTCGCATTACATTTGATGTTATGTTTTGTTTGCATCTTATATTGTGTATATATATATGGTTATATATTAGTTACACGGCGGTAGTAATATAAGATGATCCCTCCAAAATACCATTAGTGTTCTCCCTTTGGCGTGCACCACCAAGAAAGTTCTACGTTATGAGGCAGGCCGTGACGATCGGGTGTCAGACATATCGTCGTTCGCATACGGTGGGTGTAAGACATGTTTGCACAAGCGTATACGCTGAAGGTTATTATGGCGAGCCTAGCATGTACAGACATGGCCTCGGAACACGGTGACCGAAAGGTTAAGCATGAGTCACAGAGTTGTTGTGATTGATATGTCGATGTCTACCTTTGAAGTTATGTTGCCGGCTCTGACGATGAGGGGTTGCATAATGGATGAGGATCGTGTAATCACTAAAACGATTCGAGGGATATTCGTTTTGAGTGGGAGTTCTGGTAGTTTTATTTTATTAAAACTTGAACCCATATTTTATTATGAACAAAGTCTTTATGTTTTTGCAAAACCTTTGTAGATATTAACCAATGTAATAGCCATCTTTAAAAATTAGGCGTATTCCTGCGATTGAGAAACTTAAAAGGTTGGGTCCAAACTTCATAGTTTTATACGGTAGCTTGAGGATACTCCTTGTTTAAACCGTTAGCTCTTTGTGATACAATACCCGCTAGGAGATAAACCCGGAGATTCCGCTAGCAAAAGGATAATTTGGATTATCAAGTTTTGTGCGGATAATATCATCATAGTCCAGTGTATGCTATGATCTCTACCATAGAAAATTAACTGTGGGTGTGAGTTGACAGATTGCGAACATATGAGATGGTCGCTAAACTCGAAGTACACCGCAAGTTGGGTTGATAAAGTTTATCAGTACTTTGACTGTTTTTTCTCAACCAAGATGGAAGAGAACACTCGCATTAAAGGAGCACGTGGCAGTCATACTTGATGACATTGGTCATACTCGATGACATTGGTCATATTTGATGACATTGAGACGCCTCGCTCAACTCGATCACTGGATGACAAACAACGTTGCCAGGTGCAAATAGTTTGTCATAGACTATATCATACAAGGGGAATCGTTCACCTTAATGAGTTCTTGATTGCATTGAAGAATCAAGTAGATGAAACAGATCGCCGGGAAGTCATCAATGATGATGGTGTGTATATGATATACACGTTATGAATGTTTTTGCCTAAGCAAGTACTCGCAGTAGTGACTAAGTTTGATACTAGTCATGTTTTATGAAAACTAGATTTTCTGCCTGAGTAACTTGGAAGGATGAGGAGACAATGTGTGTTGATGATGGCATGCAATATGATTGTGATGGCCATAGACACTCTCCCTCTGCATCTACCATTTGAATAAATTCTTTTGTGATCGCCTGTTAGTATGATCGTTATAAGTGTGTCTCCTCTAGCGAGACGATTGTTCATACATGTTAGTGACAAAATCGTTGTCCTATATTTATGAAGTAATGATCATACACCGATTTGAATTTAGATGGTAGAAGCTCCCACATTCATAACATTAATGCCAAAGGATACAAACTTAATAAAGACACCACATTCTTGTGGCACTAACGTTTAAGTCATGTCAATGTTATAGTCAATGAAGAAGCTCCATACAGATGGATCTACAAGTCCTTAGATTTGATCTTTTGACACTTGCAAGATAACTAAGACACCGTTTTCGGAAAGGGGCATATAACTTATTGATAATCATGCATATAGATGTATGTGGATCAATGAAGTAATTAACGTGTAGTGGAAATCTTTATTTCGTTAACTTCACAAATGATTTGAGTAGATATGGATATATCCACTTGATCAAATGTTGGTCTGAAAGGTTTTGATTTGATCAAACAAGTTCGAATGTGAAGTAGAAAGATAAACTTAACAAGAAAATCAAATTCCTGCGATACAGATCGAGAAAATAAAGATTTGAGTTATAAGTTTGGCATATCATTGGAAGACTTGTGAGAAGAGTTCCACAAATTACGTCGCATGGAACACCATAGTGTTGTGGTGTGTTTTGACGTCGTAATCACACTCTATTGGATAGTGTGTAGTAAATTAAATCTCTTATCGAATTATTGTGATCATTGGAGTCATATGGTAGAAACATAACATTCACGTTAGATAATAGGGAAACAATCTAATCCGTGGAGGCAATACCATATGAGTGATGGCATGGCTTTTAGCCTAGATTGTCGTTTCAGTAACTTAGTGTTTCGATGTGATCAAACCTAAAGTGGATAAATCTTTGTAGTATACCGTACCTAAAGAATTAGTTGGGTACATGTCTCACGACATAGGCAAAATCGTTGCCGGAATATACCTTGCAAAGAAATAGTTTCTTGTCCAAGGGTATAAGTGGGAAAGAAAGTAGAGCAAGACGGAGTTAATGAACTTTCTCTCCAGACATCAGAGTGGCGCAACGGAAAGTGTTTCCGGTGTCGTCTGATATGTCTCCAACGTATCCATAATTTCTGCTGTTCCATGCTTATATTATATCATTTGCTACATGTTTTATATACACTTCAAATCACTTTTATGCATTTTCTGGGACTAACCTATTAACAAGATGCCATAGTGCCAGTTCCCTGTTTTCTGCTGTTTTTGGTTTCAGAAAGTTACTTCTGGAAATATTCTCGGAATTGCACGAAACAAAAGGCCAAGTCCCTATTTTTCCAACACGTACACGGAGTCCGAAGGAGAGACGAAGGGGAGCCACGAGGTGGCCAAACCATAGGCCAGCGCGACAGGGGGCCCACCGCGCCGCCTGGTGGTTTGGGCCCCTCGGGGGTCCGCCGACATCGCCCCTTCGCCTATTTATTCCCCAAGGCGTGAAAACCCTAAAACACCGGGCCTTTCATCCAGAACATATTCGCTGCCGCCGCCGTCGTCAACCCTAACTCGGGGGGTTCTGAAACTCTTCCCGGCACCCTGCCGGAGAGGGGAATCATCACCGGAGGGCTCTACATCGCCATGCCCGCCTCCGGAGTGATGCGTGAGTAGTTCATCCTTGGACTATGGGTCCATAGCAGTAGCTAGATGGTTGTCTTCTCCACTTGTGCCATCATGTTTAGATCTTGTGAGCTGCCTATCATGATCAAGATCATCTTATTGTAATGCTACATATTGTGTTTGCTGGGATCTGACTTATATTGATACCTATGTGGAGCTGAATATTATATTATCATGTCTATGTCATTTGTGATCTTGCATGCTCTCCGTTACTTGTTGAAGCCTTGGCCAAGTGAATACTTGTGACTCCAAGAGGGGGTATTTATGCATGATAGTTGGGTTCAACCTCTATTTAACCTGGGATAGTGACAGCAAGTTCTAAGGTTGTAGATGTGTTGTTGCCACTATGGGTAAAACATCAATGCTTTATTCAAGGATGAATGTATTGTTTACATTACGCACATTACTTAATGCAATTGTCTGTTGCTTGCAACTTAATACTGGAAGGGGTACGGATGTTAACCTGAAGGTGGACTATTTAGGCATAGATGCATGCTGGATAGCGGTCTATGTACTTTGTCGTAATGCCCAAATGAATCTCATAGTAGACACCACAACTCGCACATGCATGTTTTATGCACTTATCAATTGTCAATTGCCCAGCTGTAATTTGTTTACCCAGCATGTTAGTTATCTTATTGGAGAGACACCACTAGTGAACTGTGGACCCCGGTCCATTCTTTTACATCTGAAATACAATCTACTGCAATCATTGTTCTCTACTGTTTTATGCAAACAAACATCATTTTCCATACGATACGTTTAACCCTTTGTTTTCAGCAAGCCGGTGAGATTGACAACCTCACTGTTAAGTTGGGGCAAAGTAATTTGATTGTGTTGTGCAGGTTCCACGTTGGCACCGGAATCCCTGGTGTTGCGCCGCACTACACTCCTTCACCAACACCTTCGAAGCAACCTCGTTTTCCTACTGGTTCGATAAACCTTGGTTTCATACTGAGGGAAAACTTGCTGCTGCACTCATCATACCATCCTCTTGGGGTTCCCAACTGACGTGTGACGTTACACGCATCAAGCATTGTTTCTGGTGCTGTTGCCGGGGAGATATTCCCTCGTCAACTTAGCGCTAGCATCGTCCTCCTTAATTGGAAGGAAAATGATGATAAAGATCATGATGCTCTGAGCTCATACTAAGACCATAGGCGTACGAGGTTGTGTTCCGCAATGTGTGGTACGACAATCTTGTTATGAAGGTCATGTTAATGGAGCATGACAAACCTACGAACTACGAAGAAGAGATGGTAGACCGAAGTCCGAGAAATGGCTATGAGCCATATATGATCCGAGATAAAATCCATATACGATTACCAAGTAACGACTTGGGGAGATCTTCTTGATGGCATCTAGGCCGTTTATAGAATATGGAATTTTATGAGAGAATAGACATTGATAAGGATCGATTTGTCGCAAAACAGTTTCGACAGATTCAAAAGTTGACCACAACGAGATTTTGTCTCGAGTGGCGAAGCCTAAATCTATTCGGGTCGTTTAGCAATTACTATAATTTCAAATTGAGAAATTGATAGATGGATAAGGAAAACCATGTTTCTTAATGGTATCATTAAGAAAGAGTTGTAATTAGTACAATGAAATGGTTTGGTGATCCTAAGGATGCTAAACATGTATGCAAGCTTCAGTTGTCCATTCATGGGCTGAAGCAAGCATATCGGAGTTGGAATCTTCACTTTGATAATGTGATCAAATGATTTTGGAGTCGTCCAAAATAGTTGAGGAAACCTGCATTTGCAAAGAAGTGAGTGGGAGCTAAGTAGCTTTTCTTGATCTTATATGTGAATGGCATATTTGAGTGGGAGCTAAAAGAAATTCCCTGGTCTTATATGCGGAAGGCATATTTGAGTGGGAGCTAGGTGTCATTCCTGATTTTTATATGTAATGACATATTTAGAATGATACAGATCCTCTAGTAAAGTATAAAGAATTATTTAAGTGATTAAATTTTCTGTAAATGAAGTTAGGAGTATTAGGCATCAGGTCTATAATTGTATAGATCAAAATGGGCTTAATAACATTAGGTCGGAATATTTTCCTATGTTAAGATTCTGAAGTGTTTCAGAATAGAACAAGCGAAGAAAAAGGTTCTTACTTGTATGACTAGGTAAAATATTAAGTTTATCTTGGCGTTTCAGTGGTAGCTAATGAAAGAAAAGGATGTTCGACATCCTCTATGCCTCAGCCATAGATTCTATCAGACTGAAAGCTCGACTTGGTGTGACCCAAGTTCTTGGTTGAAGAACGGGTTCTAGAGTGATCCCTGGATGGATCAATGAACAAACGTTAAGTATATTCTTCAGTGTCTAAGAAAACTGAAGATATGTTTTCTAGTATAGGGTAAGAGTGAAAAGACAACTTGCCGTAAAACGGTTACGATGATGCAAGTTATGACACTGACCCATACGACTAGAAATCTCATATAGGAGATGTCCTTTGTTTTGAAGAAAGACATGGTTAGCTTGCGAAGTCGCATATGAATGCACTGTCGCATAATCTACATAGGTATATGAATATATGGCAACTTCAGAAGTAGCAAGTGTGATTGGACTGAGCTGTTTTCCGAGCATGTGTGGTTCCCCTTAATAGATCTCTTAGACTTTTAAGGCCCATGCTACGCGAAGGTTCGAGTCTCACTCCATCGACTAAGATATATTTCACCGTTATCATATGATACGGGATGATGTCAAAACGAGTTGACATAGAAGTGTTGCAAAGAACGTACAGATCTCAATGTGGGAGATCCGTTGACTAAACTTCCTTTTCCACGAGACAAGCATGCACCAAGTTGCTATAGGTGTTTAAGCTTTTACCAAAGTGGTAAACTAGATTAAGTGTTACTCTAGTGCAAGTGGGAGACTGAAGGAGATATGCCCTAGAGGCACTTAATAAATATAGTTTATTTGTCATATCTCAATTGTTCATAATATGTTTTATACCATGCTATAACTGTATTAAGCGGAAACATTAATACACGTGTGGTAGATAAACAACCAGGTCCCTAGTAGCCTCTACGTGACTAGTCATTGTGCAATCGATGATCGAGGTTTCCCGATTATGTGACAACGGTGTCAGTTGACAATGGAGTCATATCGTTGGTAGAATGATGTGATGGACATACCCAATATTTGTAGGACGTAGTCATTACACCTTTGACCGTGAGATCAACTCTTATCGCTATTCCTGGAAGATGCTTTGATTGCATCAAACGTCATTGCTTATATAGTATGACAATAACGGTGTCCCTCTCGGGTATCGGAAGGGAGTATGTTGAGATGAGGGATCAAGAGCGGGATTTGCCAATCCGCATAGCAGGATAGATACTCCTGGGCCCACTCGGTGAGATTATGTCAAATAAGCTTGCAAGCATGTGACTAGGTCACGGGGACATATTATCACGGACGAGTAGAAGATAGTGTTGTCGATAACGAGATCAAGCTAGGTATCATGATATCTATGAACGAGTCTCGGACACGCTAAGTATCGCCAGGCAAAAGGTTTAAGACTCGACGTCTAGGTTCGAACGATGAAGTTATTCGTTATCTCACAGGGATTAATTCTGGGTATCCAAGGTCCACGAATTAATCATTAATCGGAGAGCGTGTCTCGATTATGTCTGGCGAGATCTCGAACCGCTAGGGTAACACACTTAAGGGAGGATGACATTTATAATAGATTGGAAATAGAAGAGAAAATAAAAGAGAGCACCGGAAATGTTCCGAGAGTTCCGATGGAGATCGGAGAGCGACGAAATAGTTTTCGGAGCTAGAATTAATTAGATAAAATGTATTTAATATTAATTAGTTGAATTAATGATTAAATATATTTTTATTTAATTAAATTCGAATTTTAAAGGCTGTTTTTCATAAATGGGCCTTAGAGGCCCATAAATGGGCCTTAGAGGCCATTAGGGGAAAAACCCCAAAAAGAAAGAGAAAAAAAGGAAGGGGGAGGGCCAGCCGGCCTAGGTGGGCCAAATGGAGCCCACCTAGGGCCGGCTGCCTCCTTGGCCGGCTAGGCCATGTGGGGTTTAGTCCCACATGGCTTAGCCAAGGGAGATGGTCTCCCTCCTCCACCTATATATATGGGTGCCCCTTTTGCCTTTTAGAACACACCAATTTCTCTCTCTCTCTCTCTCCCGTTTAATCGTGACTCCGCAATTGGAGTCGTGTACGGGGTGAGTGTTTCTCCACCATAAGCACACCGCCGTGCTACTGGATTTCCGGTCCAAGTCTTCCGCTGCTCGTCCCTGGATCGGAGCCCGGAGAAGTCATCTTCACCGTATGTGTGCGACTCCTTGCGAGGCACCACACTTGGGGTGCTAGGAGGTGTTCATCTCCACCACCATGAGGTCGGTATCACCATCGTCATCGCCGTCTTCGTCGCGCCAAGATCTTCGCGACCTCGAGGTCGGCTACGTCGTCTACTTCGACAACGCTTGTTGCGGGAGCGTAATCCCCGCTATCGGTCTACGAGGGTACGTATATCGATCTTCTGTGTATTACTATATCTGCATAGTATAGATCCTGGTTAGTTTAAGGTTATCGTTGTTAGGAAATTTTTTGTTTTCTGCCTACGATCCCCTTCAGGTAGAGCCTAACTAAACCCGCACCCGCGTCCTCATATCTTAACCACACCCACACCCATACCCGCATCTGGGTACAAATTTTGTACCATACCCGCACCCGCGTGGGTATTTAAAACCCACGGGTAAACCCACCAAACAAGTCATTCATCCATAATATATATAAAAAATCATCGACGCTCATTAATCATAACACAATGTATATGAAAATGAACAATAAAACAACCCATTCATCCACCCGGAGCTCGTCTCCGCCAGTGTACATGGCGAGCGGCCGCAGTTGTGGCCGAGCCGGCTACCGCGTTCAGGGGAGTGTGTACGGAGAGGGCGCAATGACGGACTGGTGGAGGCCGGTGGCTGCTTGGTTGGGGGGAAGGGCAGGGCGGTGACGAGGAGCCGGTAGGGAGATTGCCATATCGATCTAAAAGTAGTGGAGACTGGGGAGGAAATGACGTGGCGAGAACTGCCTGAAAATTATGAATCAGGAAAAAATTAACTGGCCGCACGGATGGGAAACAGGCGAGAATTATGTAGCCGGTTAGTATTTTGAGAGTTTTTCTCTAAAATAACCCTATGCACCACGGACCTACATTAAAAAACAAAAATAGATGGGGATGTGGGTATGCGGGTATGGGTACTACTTTACCATACCCGCACCCGCAATACCCACTGGGTACACACTCTTAACCATTTGATTAACCATGGGTAAAGTTTTTTCACCAAACCCTTACGCTAATGGGTAAATACCCACTGGGTATGCGGGCAATGGGTACCCATTGCCATTGCCATCGGTAAGTGTATCCAGTGAAGTACCCTTTGCCCCGGTGATTTTTCAAAATTTCAATTATACCACCACCACCAGAGCAAAAGCAAAGATACAACCAGCATTTTCTATTTATTCTCGAGCTGTGAAGGATGTACGCACGCGATGAAATCCTTCTGGTCCGCACAGTTTAGAAGTCGTCTCCGTTGTCTGTACTCCTTCCTGATTCAGTTCTCGCCGCACAACATTGCCACGTTGAAGAGGAAAAAAAACTATGGATAGATGGTTAAGAGAGTGGTTGTACCCTTATCAGTTAAAATCTTAGTTTGATGCTGGTTTTTCTCATTAAGACAGAATATTCTTCAGAGGGAGACGCTGTTTCCGTCAATAGCGAGATGACCATGATGACTTCCTCTGCGTACGGTGTTTCGCAAAAAAAAAACCTTAGCCATGTTGAAGGAGTTCTCCTTTCCCCGTTCCGTGCCCAAAGGTAACCAGAATGAAGGTGGCCTGCCTAAGCCCACAAAAATGTGGTACGGGCTGTCGGCCCAGACGAAAATCCTTTCTTTTCACACAACTAGACCGATCTCCTCTTAAAGTCTAAACCCTCTCCCTCTTCACCACTGCTCCGGCAGCCGGCGTCAGGCCTTGCCGCTCCCGCCGGACCTACGAGCGTCCGGCGGCGGGGGCTACCTCCACCGGGCCGGCATGGCGTTTCTCTTCAACAAATTTCAGGAGGTACGCTCCTCTCCCTTGCGCACCTCGCAACTATCTCCGGATCTCGATCTGAAATGTTCGCGTTGTGCGGTACAGAACGAACACGCGGAATGATTCAGTTTTTTGTTGTGAAATGTTCGCGTTGTGCGGTACAGAACGAACACGCGGAATGATTCAGTTTTTTGTTGTGAAATGTTCGCGTTGTGCGGTACAGAACGGAGACGCGAAATGATTCAGTTTTTCGTTGTGAGGGTTTGGTTCAAGCCAAGTATATGTTGTGGTGATGGCGTCTATTGAATTCTTACGGCTTTTGCCTCAAATCTCCAAATCGTGCTTGTTTTTGTATCTAGGTTAGAAGAATTCTACATTTTATTATTAAATTATTTATGATGCCTCTGTGTGTTAAGTAATGCCAACTCAAGTGAGCACACTATCAGTAACACTGCCACATTAGGACCCTACCATATGCTGTTTTAATCAGTTTGCTGGCTCATTCCCAGGCAATCAGAACACTTGCTAAGAGTCCAAGGTTTGCTCGAGACCCGCGACATCTTCAATTTGAAGCTGACATAAATCGTCTATTTCTCTATACCAGGTATATGAATATCTGAAGAAAACGCCCTGTTCCTTTTCACTTGTTTTCTGGACACGATGAACATGCTAGTTCTGCAATGTCTAGCATTTTTCTCTTCATAAGCAATAGAAATGAGACCAACATTTGGAACTTAGTTTAAGTTTAGTCTATAGCTCTGTTGTGGTCCTACAAGGAATCAATCTTTATTATTATCCTTGTGATCAAACATTTTACATGTTTAAATTTGAACTATTATCGACACCTGAAGGGTCAAGTTCTGACCCATGTTTTTGATTATTTCTAATTTCTTTTAATATGCCAAGTTTCTTGCAACACTGTAAGAATATGAATAGTTACTAACTCCTTTCTGTATGAATTTAGCTATTATCGTTTGGGAGAGAATTCTGACAAAAAGGATGCTGAGGAGATTATCGACATGGCTAGCAAAGCATCTGTGACTGAACAGCAGAAACAAGTGCACGAAAATGTTAATTATCAGCTTAAGCATATCTGCCAAACAATGGATAGCATTCTTCGTCCTGATACAAAAAACGATCCATCGCAACCTCCTTCAGATGCTCATAATGGTCCACGGCGAAGTGGCTTGAGTTTAGCTGTTGGCACAGCAGAAGCATCTGCAAACAAGCCAGGTAATATCTGATATGTTCTCGCTAAGTCTTGGCACATTCACAGTTCTGTACTCATATCATCCAGTTAAGCTAGTAAGCATATGTTAGCCTGTCTTGCTTCCTAATGCATACTAGCAAAAGGAATGTTTTATCATCTGTAACCAAAGATACTTTAGAATGTAAATATGACAGTCCCAATACATTTGCACGTGCTTTCATCTCAGATGTTTACAATATGGTTAAGGTTATTATGGTTCCGTAGACATGCACGGGCCCTTAGATATGTGAGATGAATAGCACTCCCTTTGTTATTTGCAATTTCCTGTGCACTTCTCTTGCGCTTCAGTTTTGTTCACCATAATGTGACATCCTCAAGTCCTTAACCAATATCATACTTTCACTGTTTCTTTGATGTTCTAGGTTAAGCACACATAACTATAGGCACCAATCTTTCCAATTGCATCATATGCATAATGACTTCTATAAATTGTTCAACTATAGATGCTAAGCTTACTCCTTATCCTGAAACTGTTATGTCTCTGTTGTTTATCGCAAGCACTTTCTTCCCTTCACATATAGGAATTTTGCTGCTACTGTTGGAGATACAGACATACAGTCACGTACATCAGTTCTTCATAGTTGTATTATTGAGTAAATTCATGAAGCCGTGTCCTGATCCAATTTCTCTGCAGCGCAGTTGTTCCTGCTACCCGACCTTTAACTCGAGCTGAATTATCAAACAAATTCAGGGATCAGGTTGGCTACACCCTTGGCATCAAGCCATCACTAATTCCTCACAAAGATGCAGGGCAAGGTCTGTTCTTATCTGGAGAAGCTAATGCTGGTGCTGTCTTGGCCATCTACCCTGGAGTTGTATATTCTCCTGCTTATTATAGATATATCCCTGGGTACCCAAGAATTGATGCAGGCAATAGCTATCTTATTACACGGTATGATGGAACAATAATCAATGCGAAGCCATGGCATTTAGGTGGTGAAACAAGAGAAATATGGGATGGTTCGAATTCTGTGGACTACAATACAACGCCATCCAAAAGCCCAGAGAGCAACTCTGATCGAGCGTGGAGGATGCTTAACAAGCCCCTGGAGAAGAGTTGTAATGAAAACTTTGGAGAGGTGCTTGAACGGCGAAATCCACTAGCTTTTGGCCATTTTGCGAACCATCCACCGGCAGGGTCAACTCCTAATGTCATGATCTGCCCATATGATTTTCCATTGACAGAGAAGGACATGAGAGTATACATCCCAAACATTGCATTTGGTGGTGAAGAGCCTGTCACGATGAAGAGGTTTGGCTCCTTCTGGTTCAAGTCCAGAGGTTCTAGCAAACAAACTGGGGAGTCACCGGTTCTGAAGACGCTTGTGCTAGTGAGTACAAGGTCCATATGTGATGAAGAGCTCTTCCTGAACTACCGGTACAGCAGCACAAAGGCGCGGCCAGAGTGGTATACCCCAGTTGATGAAGAAGAGGATAAGAGGAGATGGAGCTAGTTCTGAAACTCTTAGCTGTACCAACCCGCATGTAATGTTTTCCGCCAACATTTGTACGGCTCTTTCGTCAGTCAGTCGGCAAATTGTAACAGAGCACTGGTAAACTCCAGAAACTGTTACGCAATTCTTTGGACGTGCACAGGCTGCTTGAGGAAAGTTAGGTGCCTGTGCTAGACTTTTCTCGCAGGTTTCTTCTAGCAATAAAAGGAACACCAATCGTGTCGGAATATTTATGTGTGTCTGGATCTATGTCAATTTTACCCCACTCAGTTTGTATCAACAGTACCATACTGCTTGCGTTGGATAAACAAACGTTGCAATGGTGCTCTTTAACTACTCATCCAGATAAAATACAGAGGCTTGGGAATTCCAATTGGTTGAGTAATCTTCTGGGCACGAGAGTACGTCCAATAGGTTGAGTATCTTGGACGTTGTCTCGAACTGGGTTTTGTGGCCATACATCTGAATCATCGAAGATGGGCGACGAACAGCCTACCCCTTGCTTCCAGCTGCTCTAGTTGATAGTAGTAGTATCTAGCATCGACAGACTGTATCGTGCTGTATGGCGATTTCTTCCGCGCAGATGGCTTCACTGAAGATCATGCGAGTTGACTGCTGACCAAATGCCGTCTCTTCTTCCTCATCCCGAGAAGAGACGACTGTTGTGGTGTATGGGTAGCAGTAGCATCCATGGTGTTATCTTGCCGATCGAGCTAACTGCACCGAAAGAACCAGTCGAATTTATTTGGCAATATCAGAAGAAATCTATCCCACGAATCCTGCATATTATTGCCGTGCACATGGTGAATTGGTATGTAGCTGTAGCACGTAGCAGCTCAGATATATATCTAGGCTACTGTCTTATATGATCTCTCCTGTACGATTCTTGTTCTGAGCTGGTAGAAACCTGCTACATGCTCAAGTGATTATTGGTACTGCACTACTGCAGAAGCATCTAATCAGGCAGCATATCACCGCCGAGAGTAGATATCTTTGTGAGTTAAGCTGCCAACTCATTTGGGAATGGAACAAACCGCGGAATTATTGTGGAAACAAGCAAGTTGCTGTCAGCTTGTCACTACGTGCATGCTGCTATGGAATAGCGAGACGCTATTATGGATACAGTGGTTAGTGTCTGACCGATGTTTGAATGTTTGATGATTAGTTAGGACACTGCGTTTTTTTTCTTTTTGGCTTCCTTCTTGGGAAAAACTTCTTAAAGTTTAATAACGAAATGAAGGATAACTCATGCGGCGGATGGCTCTTGCGGCTTCTTCAACAAGGTTGGTTGAGCTGGCTGCCTCGGAGTGTGGTTTTCTCGTCTCCTTCTTCCCCGGCGGCGTGCTGCCGGTGGTCGTCGGCGACGTGTGGCGTGGTGGATCCGTGTTTCGCTGTGTAAGGGTGGTTCTTGCCTGTGTTCGAGCGTGTGTGTGCGTTCTTTGATCTTGTACTCGAGCTCTCTGTCAAAAAAAAAAAAAAAAAAAACTACCAGGTTTTCTTTGACGGGTTAATTATTTTTTTTCTTCCAAGAACATAAGGGAGCTTGCACATATCATTGTACTCCCTCCGTTTTTATTTACTTCGCGTTCTAGGTTTAATAGTCAAAAACAAAATTTATCAAGTTTGACCTAAAACATAGTAAAAAATATCAACATTCATAATACCAAATGTATATTAATATGAAAAATACTTTATAGTGATTCTTATCATATATATATTATATTGTAGATACTGATTTTTTTTCTAAATATTTGGTCAAACTTGGTAAGGTTTAACTTTAACTAAACCCATAACGCAAGTAAATAAAAACGGAGGGAGTACTTGGAATAATAGAACGGTTACAACATCTGTACAAGCCTCCTGTCCCCTTCATATTTGGATGGACACAGCTAAAGGTTTCTTTAAAAAATGTACCAAGCATATTAGGCGGAACTGATTGGCTTACAAAGGATTTGTTTTTGAAAGGCACATGATTACAACTAACTCGTACGCTATTCTATGTTTCCAGTGCAGACGAGTAGCGCGTGCTTCGGGATGTGAGGTGAAAAGTAACATTGAGTGGTAACATACTTATGCTAATACCTATTGTTACTATCTTTATAGTGGGTAATTTATTTGTGGTGTCATGCATGATAACATTTATTAGGTTGTAGACTCATTTTGCCTTTGGGCGTGCATGATGTTCCGGTAACTAGCTATGTCACTCAGACCTCCTCTCTCCTCATTAATTACTTGCCACGTCATCTTTTTTGCATATATGACATTAAAGTTACTAGCAATGTTCCTCCCACTATGGCTAGTCTTATTCAGTGCTAGCGAAGGCATGGGCTTTCTATTAGGCAACCTTATCTGTCTTCGTAGTTATATTTTGCCCACGAAACATGCGTCTTCTCATTTTCCTTCATGTTATCACTTACTAACAAGTAACTTCTGTGAAACTATAAAAGAAGAATGAAATTACCCCAGTATTATTACATGCCCTTGCTTGCTTTTCTTTCTTCATTACTTGAGTAGTACTCCCTCCGTTTATAAAAGGATGTCTTAACTTTGTGTAAATCATGTATCTAGACATGGTTTAGTGTTTAGATGCATGCACATTTAAACAAAGTTAAGATATCCTCTTATGCACAGAGGGAGTACTAAAAGTTGAAGACTAGAGTAACATCAACCCACGGTATGTTCCTCTAGCTACGTGTTTTCTCATCCTTCAGAAATCAGAACTGAATAATATCTTGTGCAAGATTTACTGATGTCGGTATTTCCTGCAAGTCTAAGCGTTCACATCATCGAGGAACATTCAAAGGGTGATCTTATTGGAAAATGGGATTCTACAGCCCTGATCCAGTGATCCTTTCCAATGGAAGAGATGGTTTTAATGCTGCAAATATCTGGCAAGTTTAGTCGCGCAGATTAAACGCATATCGACGACCAAACTGCAGTTTGCTTCGATGCCCGGTCCGTATCCGGCGATGCTGCCGCACTTTTTTCTAGAAGTTTTTATAGCCTTGCAAAGAAGGCACGTTCTTCAACGGGTCGTATGTTTAGTCACCTTTGTGTACATGTGTAGCATATAGAGAAATAATACTAAACACAGTAGTATTCCACTATATGTTTTGGTGGTTGCAGTGGAGGTCAAACATGTTTTGGACCATGATTGATGGTGAGCCCTAACGAACATGGTTATTTTTCGAGAACTTGCCTGTGGCAAGATGGTTAGGAGGGTGGTTGTACCCCCAGCCCACCAGAGTTCAAACCCCAGGTTTGACGTTGGTGTTTCTCATTTAGGCGGAATATTCTTTCAGTGGGAGGCGACGTACCCGTCGACAGCGAGGCGCCCGTGGTGACTTCGTCAATCTCAAGACCCAACCGCCGGCTCAGTCTTTCGGAGGTGCTCATAGGGGTAGGGTGTGCGTGCGTGCGTTCATAGGGGTGAGTGTATGCGCGTGTATGTGAGCGTCTGCGTTGTACTGTGTTTCTCAAAAAAAAAAAAGAACATGGTTATTTTTCCATCATGCTTCCAGTGCAAACAAAACGATGGGTACACTGTGGCTGGCTCAAAGCGTCGATCAGCCTGAAAACAGGCGAAAGGCTGGACAAGTTCTCCGGCCGGCGGCAGTACTCGGTCCGGCCGGCTCCAGCTTCATCTTGATGCGGAAAAGGTCTCGAAACTTAACCATGCGAGCACCTGGCATGTACTACTGTTCAGAGCTACACTACGCGCGCTAGATCCATCGGCAAAACGGCCACCAGACTGAAAATCTTCTTTGTGCCAGTACAAGACGTTAAAAGGCATTATGATTAGTTGTCTGTGAGTCACTTCATAGCTACTTGGGCGGGGAATTCTGAGGCCCGCTATTGCCTCCTCACGTAGTCCAAGAAAAACGTTATCGACGGTGACGCCAAGGAATAACATGATCTTGTTTGTGAACTGAATACAAGAATGGATGTATCCAAAACGTCGGAATCGATCAATATGATTGCAGTAAGCACGATCAGAGCTTCAACGTTGCGGCCCTTGAACACCTCACGGTTCCTAGAGTCCGGGGTCTTCCGCATGAGGAAGATATGGCCACACAACGCTGCGGAGTTGCCAATGTCATCTGTCATACGTTCATCCAACCAAATAACCAATGCAGTGCCAAATATCGGCGCTAACAAGATTGAGCTAACGAAACAAGGTTAGCCCAAAAATTAACTCAAGATGGGCGAGAAAGCAAAACTTAAAAGTCCTCCAACTGGACTACGGGAAAGTAAATATAATTAAACATACGAGCAAATTCAACTTTGTACGCTTTGTTTGAAAACTTTTACACCCTACCATATAAAGCTCTTCATATGTTACCCTATCTAGTTCATTCCCTATTTTACCCATTTAACACCAAACGAGCTCACGCACAAAGTCCCTCACATGGCATGTCCATTGGTGGCTGAGTCGGAAGTCAGTTGGTCCCCATGTCATACAATATTATAGTGATGGACATATAAATCTTAGTATAAACAATATCTGACTAGTGCCAATTCCGAGTCGACTGATTTTATTAACTAAACTCTTGTTTTGTTCTAATTGACTCTAAGAAAACCTAGCAAATAAATTTAACTATGAGTACTTTGTCCCCTCAATAAGACCTCCGATTATATCCCATAACGCATCACATTTTTTCGTAGTTTGAAATTGAATCTAATATAATTCAAACTTCCTTCGAAACTTATATCTAATGTTCTTGCCATTTCCAGTCAATTAATAGTATATCAGAATATGAATTCGGGATTGTAGGATAAAGGGATATATTCATATCAAATCTAACTTAAAGTAAAAACAAACTAAAAAATTAGTAACAACAACTATTATTTTAGTGTTTTTTTAAATAAAGTCTAACTCTAATAACATTGCATGGTGAAAATTTACTATTGACTAAAGCTTCGAGGAACTTATTTCCCAAAAAAAAAATAAGCTAAGCAAGAGAGTCAAACATAAAAGGTCCTCCAACTACATAGGGTGAAATAAATACGCGATCAAATCAACCTTTTATGTTTTGTTGACAAATTCTACACTATACAATAAAACTCCCAATATGTTACCCGATTTTAGTAGTTCAATCCACATTTCACCCCCATTGTACTGGAGCCCAATTTTGGCCATGTTTTTCACATGTCAGAGTGATTGTGGTAGTTGAGTTGGAGGCCATGTAGACCCGATGTTACACGATATTATAGTAACTCGCCATAAAATCGGATATCAAATCATCTTTGATTGATTTTAATTCCATCTTGAGTGATACTTATCCCTAGAGTATGATATTATAATACAAATTATGAGTCAAACTTACTGATTAGTGTTAATTGAATTCAATTTTAATCTTGTTTGTGTTAAATCGTTTGAAATCCTAATAAGAAAGTTTATTATGAGCATCTTTATTT
Organism: Poa pratensis; assembly: GCA_947311845.1. Classification (NCBI taxonomy): domain Eukaryota; kingdom Viridiplantae; phylum Streptophyta; class Magnoliopsida; order Poales; family Poaceae; genus Poa; species Poa pratensis. Next base: position 30,079,087 of record CAMZMU010000107.1, on the reverse strand, counting down.
ACCTTCAAAACAATCCCTATGATTAGTCCAATATACATCGCACACTTCAATTTCATAATAAAATAAAAAATGATATAACTCAAAAATTGTTCAAACCATAGATTTAGCTCTGCTTCTAGTCCATTCTCCGTAAAGTAACAAACGAAACATGGTGATTTTAGTTTTTTAATGAAAGAAGTATTTAACTAGTTTCATGCCTTACTTTGGAGAGGAAACAAATAAAGAACCATGTGAGAGAAAAATAGAGGTGGACAATATTTTTTCACCAATACCCTTAATTCTTGCTCTTAGTTCCAGAAACACACCTAGTTTCAGACGAACGAAGTACTAGTCAACGAGAACAGATATTCCTCGCGAATCAAGATTATCTTTCCCTGTAAACTGCCAGGCCACATCGCACTCCAGAAACGGACCCATCCGCTCGTGCGCTCGTCGGATTTTTCTCAAAAGCACTATACACCCTTCGATCGAATCAGTCATTCAGAGAGTTCAGTATTCATATATCAACTAGAGAATCAGTCTAGGCGGCCATCGATGATTTACCGATATAGTGACGAGACTACAGCACGTTCCTGGGCGTTAATCAGCCAACTATCTCCTCTCTCCTCTCTCTATATATACCTCTCCCGGGGATATGTGATGATGCAGCAGAGCAGCAACAGCTAGCTAGCGCACCACAAACAATGGCTGCTTCTGCCACCGTCAGCTGCTTCCTCGCTCTCGCCCTCTTGCTCTGCGCCTCCGCCGTCCGCGGCGACGACAACGCGGAGGCGGGGAAGCAGCAGGCAGCGGACCGCGTGGGCCGTCTGCCGGGGCAGCCTGCCGTGCCGTTCGCACAGTACGCCGGGTACGTGACCGTGAACGAGTCGCACGGCCGCGCGCTCTTCTACTGGTTCTTCGAGGCCGCCACCGCCCCCGCCAAGAAGCCCCTCGTGCTCTGGCTCAACGGCGGTACGCGACCACCACCATTAACTGGATTGCTAGCTCTTACTAGTACTTGCTCTACACAAGCTCCCTGCTCATGCATCAATCCAACTGTTTCTTGCACGGCCCGACGTTTAAATTCTTGCAATGGATCATCGATAGTGTGTGGTTAGAAGATAGGGGTTTGAGATGGAGAACGGGTCGGTTGCCTCGCTTGAATTCAGTCGCCCTCTGATAATTGATTGAGGCGGACGTTTCTTCTTTCTTCCAAGTTTTCGTTGATTTTATAAGCTACGATGATTGGAGGAATCTTCAGAAATTTAGGAAGGGAAGTGGTTAGTTAGGCTGCGCGTGTTGTCTACAGCAGAGATGATCGTTCCGTATCGTGTGGTGTAAATTGTAGGATGGTTGAGCGACATTTTAAGTGATCATCCGCTAGCAGATATCCCATTAAGTACATATGCTCCAGTAGTCGTTTTCTGTTTACTATGGTTAGGTATAGTTTGTTTCATGGTGTACTTAGCGGCCACAGGAGCCAAGTTAACTCACTCAATACTCCAGTCGCATAATTCCGTTGAGTCCCTTTTTAGTGACAGAGGTTTGACCAGTTCTAGCAAACATAAAGATGTCATCCAGCGGGTTACTAGCAACCTCGTGTCGTCAAGAATATATATAGGCTCTGGTTGGTTGGGCTATGAAGTATCTAAAATCAGCTCCGAACTCCCTGGTGCCATGCTGGGTGAAAATGATGTGGTTTGAAGTCGACAAACTGTACTGAACTTACTTTATGAGTAGTCGTCGAAACAATAGTTGAAGAAAATTATATTATCTTTGCATGAAGATGTACCCTGAAGGTGATGGATACAAGTTATTTAGGCTTGCTAGCTACAAGACAAAGTACTTTTTCTTCAAAACTATTTTTGGTCGGCAATTTCGTTCTTCATTAGTTTTGCTCAACAACTCCTTTGAACTTTGAAGAGTATGGATTTGGCTCCTAAGCTCTAACAATATCTTTAATTATTTTTTTGACTGGGAGCTCTGCCATTGTATTATTAGAAAAAAGAATTGGTCCAGTTAATAAGGGGAACCGGACCTAAAAACCATACATTGCGTGGTTAGATTAAACCGGCAGAAAACGCACACTGCAACTCAAGGAACATCATCTAAGCCTGAAACAAGGGCACCTAGACCCAACCTAACAAGCCACACCTCGTACCCAACTACGATAACCTCCGAAAATCATATTTGCAAGTTTTATAAAGATCGGAAAACAATTTGGATGTACACGGTGATGTATATAGCACAAACTTGCAAATGTCAACATCTGAGATAGTGAACCGGGCATATTTTTAAACTATTTTTTTTGCCATATTCGGTCATTTTTGTGTAGACCAGAATTGAAGGAATTCAGCGTCGATTTAGCATGATTATATGATTTTCGAATTTTCAAAATAAGGGATCACGGGAGCTCGGGAGGCAAAATGATTTGTCCGTTGAACTTGGGTCTACCTCAGCTTTTGGCGACCTCAGTTCACATCTACCGGTGGATTACAAGTTTACAACTCCTATAGTGGCAGCAATGGAGCAGCAATTATCTAGCCGATGGGCGCCCACCCGGCCGGCCCGCATCGTTTTTCTTCCCTTTCCTTTTCCATCCGAACCTAGCCAATTCTACGGTCAAGCTACGTACGTACACTGTACAGCACGAAACAAGCTGATCGGCGATCGATCGAGGACCACTCGCGCTGTCCTCGGCCGCCACTGCATGCGCGCCGGCTGAAGGGATAAGACATGAGCGGCAAGCTAGCTTCAACGGATTAGAACTCCAAACTAGCAGCAGCGGTCCTGGTCAACACACGCGATGGCTTAGCTCCGGGAGCAAATTAAGGCCGGAACACTCGGTAAGTGTTGTTTGCTCCCGGGCACCAGTGAACCCTAAAAAAAATGGAAAAACATATTTATGGTTTCAAAAATTCTGAAAAAAAATCACGTGTGTAGGTAATGGTGTATACCACAAACGTGTAAATTTTGATTTTGAAATAATTTATATTATGGGCTATACAAAAATGACAAAATAAGGTAAAACTCAGAGATTTAAAAATAGGCATAGTTAGATCCACAATTTGTCATTTTTGTATAGCTAAAAATACAATGTATTTAAAGTTCATATTTTACACGTTCATGGAATATACTATTGCCTACTACCGGGATTATTTTAGAATTTTTTGAAACTCATAAATAATTTTCAATTTTTTTAAATTGGAGATTCATTGGTGCCGGGAGAAAAAAAAAACTCTACCGTGGAACACTCCACTATTGTGTTTGCGCCAATGCAAGCACGATATCTTCTGGAACACTTCACGTAATCCTCGTGGGGATCTGTAAACTATTGCCGGTCGATGGACTGTGGACACCCCAAAGCAAGAGGCCTACTCCTACAGTCCTACTGATCCTAGGCAAGCAGTCTTGTTGCTTGCATCAGCTGACCCGGCTGTTCTGCAGGCCCGCCCTTGGTAGTACTATATATGGATGATTAGAGCATCTCCACCGCATCCCCAAATCCGCCCCCCATAGTGTCCGCGGACGTGTCCGGGCGCGTCCGTGGATACCGATCGGACAGCCCAAAAAGTAGTGCTTACAACCATACTCCTCATATTCTTACCCCCAATTACATGCAGCCCATGCAACTTTTTTGCATTACGTAAACCTCTATCTAGTGCATGAACAACTAGCGTACATAGCAATAATAATTACAACTAATATAACTATAACTCCTAATGCATAGTTAAGAAGCATCTCCTTCTTTACGACGTATTTTTTGAAGTTCTTCGACATTGTTAGACATTTCTCCTTCTTGCGCTTGTACTTGTCGTCAATGTCCGCTACCTTCAACTCATTTGTCATCTTCTTATCTAGTATAATCATCTTCTCTTCTTCAACCTTAATCAATTTCTCCTCCAACTTCCGGTTTGCACGTTGAACCTCCTCCAAATGGTGTTCAATATTCTCTTTTTCCTTAATTGTGAAGTTCAAATCCTCCAAAATGAGCATCTTCCCTCGGAGGGAATCGTTCAACTCGATATCACACCACGGATATTGCAACTACACGCGTGTGAATCCTACATTTTAACAAAATACAACTGAATTTCTACACACAATGCACATCTTTGAGAAAAACACAAATTATGGGTACAATACATACCGGATCGGACGAGGTGCTCTCCTCGTATAGCGGGTAGGAGCCGACCGAGTCCTTTTCCCACGAAACCATGGTCTCGGAGGAGAAGCTTGGGAAGATCGACGGCTACGGAGGCAGAGGTGGCGGCGGAAAGCGGCCAGATCCGTCGAGATGCGGCCGAGGCGGAGCTATCCTATGGCCAAAATCCAGGGCCGGGCCGGCATAATGCAGTGCCCTGTGGAAACTCTAAAACAAGGCCTCTCTCACACATTTTTTTTTTGAATCAATAAGGAATTCTAATAGACAGTCAATTTATTGTATATGACCACCGAAACAGAAAATGTACACAACACAAAATTTGTTCGAAACATTGAGATGAACCTTCATGTCCAAAGATATTTTAAATGTTCAACCGATTGCGACGAATTTGATAAAAATTGTCTAAAATTATTCCAAATTTTGGCTTAAAATTGAGACGATACAATCGACGAAACTTGAAACCAAGTACGGGAATGAAACCTACTCGTCGACACGCATATTGTTCATGTATATTTTATTCTAAATCGAAATATATTTGTGTACATTAAAACACTAAGCGGAGGAGTTGATGTGAGTACAGGGATTCCCGTTCCCACGTTCGCTTTTATGCATGGGTCTGGATGCGATCAATTAATTTGTTCGGTAACTCTTTTCTTTGTTCGTGGTTGTCGTGAGGGGACAGGCGGTCAATGAGGAATTGCAAGCGAAGAGAATTTAGCCAAGGAATGGTGCGAGTCGGGAGCCACGCGAGAAGTCCAGGAGGCAGGACTGCACGAGCCTAGCAGACTCGCGCTAACCACGCCCAGGCAGCAGAAATAGCCATCCAGCCCAACTGGTATACATAGACGGTATAAAATTTGATGCCCCAAACTTTAGTGGGCCCTGTGCGGACGGCACCAGTTGGAACCACTATGGGCCTGGCCCTGCCAAAGTCTTATCGAGGATCTGCAGACGGAGCCGGCGAGTGGGGCGACCGAAATGGTGGGGCGGGGCCGCCGGAGCTAGCTGGAGGGACGGAGGAAGAAGAAGGAGCCGGCGGAGTGTGCAAAATATCTACTGCGGCCGGCAAGGTTCCGCCCGATTTATGGTGCGGATGGGTAGGTCCACGTTGTCAGCGACCAGAGGGCGGCGCGTCTGGGCGGCCCCAAACCCGCCCCACATTTGGGCTGGGTTTGGGGTGTGCCGGACCGCCCGGGCGTTTGGGGCCAATTTGGGGGCCGTGGCTGGGCGGACGATTTTGGCCTAAAGGCCGTCCGGGCAGTCCGTCCGGACGTTTGGACTGGCTATGAGGGGTGCGGTTGGAGATGCTCTTAGCTAGATAGGTTGGCATCGACCGGCAACCCGCCACTAGCCAGGGGTAGAAGGACAACGGCGGCAAGAAGAAGGAAGCAACGGTTGGCATCTTCCACGCGCGAGAACGACCACGTCCGGTCCAACCCGCCACTAGCCAGGGGTAGAAGGACGGCGACGGCAGACAGCAGCAAGCAGCAAGTAGCTAGCTCGGGGACCATGCAATGCAGCGCATGTAGGCTGTGCAGCACTTCCAAATGCGCCCACAACGCACAGTGCGATCGATGCAAACGCGCCTCCAAAGAGACGAACTGGCAACAAACGGCAGCAAGCAAAGCAGGCGATCGATCGATAGCAGCACTGCTGCCCGACAGATCGTCGAGCAATGCAGCAGGGGTGCTGCCTGTTGTGCTGTAAGTACGTCGTATCAGCCGATCCGGTGTCGTGTCGCTGTCCTGAGCGCGATCCGCCGGTTCATCTCTGGCAGCCGCAACGTGTTCTGAAGAATCGACCGGAGATGGACGTGTGACTAGGTCAACATGGGTCGATGCAGAGTCGGCGTTTCTTCCTCTTCCTATCCCTTTTGCTTCTTCTTCCAAAGAGCGAATTGGCAAAGAATGGTGGGTCATCTTCCCTGATCGATGGCGCCCGGAGGAAATCCCTAGCTAGCGTCCTTCATCATCCTCATCACGTGCGGGTTTTTGGTAATGTTTCCACTATGCCGACGTGACGTTGGCTGTAGAAAGGATCAATTCCGAGGCAGCCTTGTGGAGTGTAGAAACACTTGGATTCTGTTATGCTGAGAGAGTAGGCTTTCATATTCTCGAGCTTTTTTGCTCGATTGTTTGGTCATGTAAAACTCCTTATTTAATGAGATGGGAGATATATTTTGTCTCCATTTCAAAATAAAAAAAGACTGATGAGCTTGCGACGTCGTGTTGCTCTTGTTGTTGCGCAGGGCCTGGATGCTCGTCTGTTGGGTACGGAGAGGCGGAGGAGCTCGGGCCGTTCTTGGTCCAGAAGGGCAAGCCGGAGCTCAAGTTGAACCCCTACTCCTGGAACAAAGGCACGTGGTTTCCTCCCTGTTAAACTGTTTCTTCACGGCTTGTAGTAATAATCATGGGATGGAAAACTGCAGAGGCCAACCTGATGTTCTTGGAGTCCCCGGTGGGCGTCGGGTTCTCCTACACCAACACCAGCTCTGACCTGAACAAGCTTGGGGATAAGATCACCGGTAAATACATAATAATGTTCTGAAACTCTCTAGCAAGGCAGAGCAAAAAAATAACGATTCTGGAAATCATCAGCAACTGGATGAGTCGGTCCTGGATGGATGGGCTGAACCGTTTCTGAATGAACTTGGACTGACGGCATGTCTGCATGCAGCTGACGACGCGTACATCTTCCTGCTCAACTGGTTCAAGCGGTTCCCCCAGTTCAAATCCCACGAGTTCTACATCGCTGGAGAGAGCTATGCTGGTACCTGACCATAAATTTTCAATATCTGAGCTATGCAATTCAGTCAAACCACGCAACTGAAAACTTTGGCACTGATGGTTCTGCGGCGTTCTTGTCATGTCAGGGCATTATGTTCCACAGCTGTCCGAGAAGATCTTTGACGGGAACAAGCAAGGCCCCAAGGAGAACTACATCAACTTCAAGGGCTTCATGGTAGCTGATTGACCACGAATCCATGCTCTTCTCCACCTAATAATTCATGACCATATCATCGTAATCTCGTCCTTACATAACTATCTTACTTAATCGTGGCGACAATGTAGATTGGGAATGCTCTGATGGACGACGAGACGGACCAGACGGGCATGATCGAGTACGCCTGGGACCACGCCGTGATCTCCGACCGGGTCTACGCCGACGTGAAGGCCAACTGCAACTTCAGCATCGAGAACGCGACTGACGCATGCAACAAGGCACTTGACGAGTACTTCGCCGTGTACCGCCTCATCGACATGTACAGCCTCTACACGCCCGTTTGCACCGACGCCTCATTGTCCTCTGCGTCGGCCGTAGCAAGAAGATCGGCGTCCACGGCGCGGCCCCCAAGATCTTCTCCAAACATGTATATACGAACAATTCATCTCTGTCTCCGCTCCAAACAAATCAACATGTGGCACCAATTTTATTATTTCTCTTGTGCATTGTAGCATGGGTGGTACATGAAGCCGGCAGGTTATGACCCCTGCACCAGTGAGTACTCCGAGATATACTTCAACCGGCCGGATGTCCAGGCGGCGCTGCATGCCAATGTGACCAAGATGGGCTACAACTGGACACACTGCAGGTACTTACTGTACATATTACCGACCGGTGATCTACACACTTGAGTTACCTTCATCTGTAGTCATCCTACTGCCTGAAATGTCTTGGGTTACTCCGTCGTGCAGCGACGTTATCGCCACCTGGAACGATGCTCCCGCCTCTACTCTCCCCATCATCCGCAAGCTCATTGCCGGTGGCATCAGGGTCTGGGTTTTCAGGTAAGTTCTAGGTTGCTTCAGCATGTCTGAACAATGTAAACCCAGAGCAGATTTCAACTGACAATGCCACTTGCTGCAGCGGTGACACTGATGGGAGGATCCCCGTGACGGCGACGAGGCTGACCCTGAACAAGCTCGGGCTGAAGAGCGTCCAGGAATGGACGCCGTGGTACGACCATCTGCAGGTAACCCGATGAACTGTCCCAGTCCAGAGTGTGCAGAAACTCTTCGCAAGCTCTTGGGCATCCAATTCACATGTCTCTCTTAAAATAGGTGGGTGGGTGGACAATAACCTACAAGGGCCTGACGTTTGTGACGATACGTGGCGCTGGGCACGAGGTCCCTATGCACACGCCGAGGCAGGCGCTGAGCCTCTTCAGCAACTTCTTGGGTGACAAGAAGATGCCTCCCACGGCCTTCTCCTAGAGAGGAAACAGGCGTCAAGTCGTTTGTTTCCGGTGCCGTAAAAAAGAACAAACTTGTTACTTTACGATTACACCCAGGTAATGAGGGGCTTTCATTTTCTTTGTCCTTGACCAGTGTTACAGATGTAATTCGATTGGAACAATCGTTAATTAATAAAAATAAGTCAATAGTGCTGATTGGTTTAAACAACAAAATGGCCTGCCTCTTGCGTAGCCATTTGTTTGTACGACCTGTTGCGTTCCTAAACATCAGTACCCGACTGTACGTGTATATCCTTGCACAAAATTCATGCAAAGTGCCCCCCGGTAATCAACCTTAAAACTTAAAGCTTTGTGTATGTGGGCATGGAGGTCTCAGCAACTGAAAGCGTACAGGACAAGTAATTTGACAGTGGATGCTGCATTGGATACATTGTATCAAATCCCAGCTAGAAAATAATTATTAAAACATAAATAAAGCTCTTGAATGCATGTTTTCCATCAATTTTAGCCCCAGAATGTGGATACACAAAGATAATTCAGGAATGAGACCAAACAACATAAGTTCATAAGACAGCAAGAGTCACACCTGACAACTTGGGAGTGATACATGAATCAGCCACCACCACTGCTCTCGTTTACTTTTGCAACCCTGGAACTAATCTTTCTTTGGCATGGCAGCTAGCCTTGTATACATCCGTGCCATAGATTGATAGCCTCTGATATCGCCTGAACGTAGGAGATTGCCTACGTTACAAAAAAGGAGAGTCAGGGACTAACAGAAAATGTAAAACATACCAAGTATTAAAGTTGGCAATATTTTGAAACCTAATCTCTACCACCTCAGTCTAGATGTAATTCAAAGAACACATCATGTACAGTGAGGACATAAAAACTAATCAGTTCACCAGTAGAAATAATGAGTAATGAAGTTGGAAAAATTCGAGAGCGCGATATGAAGCTACCTGAGTCACAGTTAAGTGGACTATCTGCTTCTGGATGGGCCATCAAAGCAATTATGGCTCTGCAAACAGATTGTAGGGTCCATGCAGGACTCCAAGCATTCTTCAATATATCCAGGCATATTTCACCTGTCTAAAAAAATAAACAAGAGAAAAGAAATTAAGAAATTCCCCTTAGTTCGTATTTAACAATCATAAAGACATGTCAAGTTGTGTTTGCACAATGTATTCAGATGTTGCGGGAAATTTCAACGATAAAACCAAGCAAATCCTAACAGCACATGGCTTTATAAATGCAAAACACAGATTCAGGTAGTAGCAGAAAAAATCTAATAAGAATTAGGAACCACAACCTAAGAATTTTTAAGTATCTTAAGCAAGATAAAAAAAGTCAAACTGAATGCCCTAAATAAACATAAATTTACAAAAAAGGTTTCTAGATGTAACCTTGAAGTGAACATTTGGGTGGAAAATTTTGGTCATAAAGCGGACTTGTGGAGGCAGTAGAGGGTACTGCTCAGGAATCGAGAATGCGAGTTGAAATACACCACCTTCAAAAGGTGTCTCTGATGGGCCCTAATGACACATACAATAAGAAAAAGAATCAGTACACAGCTTGTATTGATCGTTCCAGCATCGCCTTTCAAAAGAAACAGACACCTTGATTAGAGCCGTCCACTTGAATATATTTGAGTCATCGCAGATTAACTGGATATCTGGATCCGCTGACTTTTCTCGCTGCACCTCCTTGTACTCCTTGAAGAGCCTAGCTCTAGATGCCTATTAATAGAAGACATCTTTTTTTTCAGAACATTTAAATTGCATGTTTCAGAAGGTCATTAATTGAGAACAATGAGAAACAAAATAGCATCATATAGAAATAGACACGATAGTTCCGATTGTGCCTGTTGAAATTGATACAGTTTTTTGTTGTTGTTAAAAGCAGCAAATAGCCTGCCTAAGCTGTATCTGGGCACTCGGCAACACCCTCCACCATCTAACATGACTGGACAAACAATGGGCAGAATTTCTTGCTGTCCGATATGAATTGGTTGCTACTAAACCTTGTAAAGGATACATCTAACATGACTGGACAAACAATGGGCAGAATTTCTTGCTGTCCGATATGAATTGGTTGCTACTAAACCTTGTAAAGGATATATTAGTCGTACACAGATGAAAGGACCTAAATTAGTCTACTAGTTTTTGCATCATATACAAGCTTGAACAAGTTCTTGCATCACATACTAACTTGAACAACCAAGGTTAACAGCTGGGTTGTACTGGTTGAGGCCAACCCATTTTTGAACACCCTAAGCTAAATCATTCACTGTGTATGAGTTCACTGACATACTAGTTCATCATATCTAACTTACTATGCAAGAGATGAGCTATTCAAGGGTGAAACTAACAGTCTGACCTGCATCTCTTTTTCTTACTGATGACCACGAACCTGATTTGACGAATGTATCTGTCAAATGCAGCCAAGAAAATAGAGCACATATTACATTCTGACTAGTAACGATAATGGTGCTTAAAAGGAATATTTTTTGTCACATGAACAGAAAGTTCGCAGGATATGACATCTAAGCGCTAGATTTAGAAATAACATAAGTCCAGGAGAACTAATAACCATAATCTATATTCATGGAATATTCTTGTTATCGGCTTATCGCAGAGGTAATCTAGAAAACACGGATCTCCCAAATTCATCCATTGGACTAGTGTCGACATAACATCACAGATCATCCGCACAAGCAAGGGCTTCCTTACCGGCAACAAAGGAATCCCGTCCGGATGGATCTTCACTCCACGCCAATCCAGTAGAGTAGGAGGAGGAATAGGCACCGAGTCCCTTCGATTCAAGTTCAAGCGGTAGGACCTCGGCGTGCCTCGGGTCGAAGGCTCCTTTCCTTTGTGGCGGATCGAGAAGGGAAGGGGATACTGGTGACGGATGTTCCCTTTTTTATTTCCAACGCATCGGCCGTCTGTCAAAAAAGACAAAAACGCATTTACCCGTTTTCGTCTTTTTTTCATCCGTGACTGGTGACTCTCCCGAGCATGGTTGAGGAAACGTGAGATGGTTCATGTTATGAATCTCTTAATTTCAAAAAAAAAAAAAATCTCATAATTTTCCACAATGATTTTTGTCTGAGGTGATGGATTCCCCTTCCGGCAGAGCACCGAAAGAGGCCTCTGGTTTGGAAAGTCGTCGGTCGTCGGACGACGCCTCTTATCTAACTCGGCAAAAAAATAGCTCTACTCAAATAGCTCTACTCCCCTCGTGTTTTTAGGTCAACGGGTAATATATAGGTGTCGGGAGGCGGTCATCAGAACTTGTATATGGAAGCACATGTTGGAATCGTGCCCCGCCCCTAAGCCGTGAGATGGGGCTGCACGTCCTCATGGTGTCTCGGTTGGCCCCCCTCTGGTACCTTTTGGGAGCTCCCCAAAAAGTTATGATATTTCATATTTTTCCTGATTTTTTGTATTTCCGTAAATAAGTATTCTTTGCGATGCAAAACCAAGTAGAACACATGAAGCATTGGGTTAGGTTACTCCATTTTAATGATGTAAGTTCATATAAAAACATGTAGGGTTGATATAATATTGACATGGACTGAATAAATAAATATAGATATGTTTAATACGTATAACGTTCCACACCGACGGAGTGGCTAGGAAGTTTTGGCAGGGTTACCAAATCGGCAGCAAGAATGGCGTGGCGAACGACCAGGGACTTCACGACGTCACGATGTCTAAGGGGGGCTGACCAAAACAGCGGGAAGGTTGTCGGCTAAAATTTCACCCCGCCAAAACTTTCCTACCGATGAATGGAGCCGGCAACTCGTCCGGTTGGAGTTTGTTTGAGGGAAGTTTTAATTTTCTTTACAATTTCAACCAAAATACGGAATTTGGATCCATTTTTCTTTTACAATTTTGGCTAAACCTGTCAGAATCAATTTACAACGCGGTTGGTCTTTGAGAGAGAAATTGCTTTTGACGACCGCGCGAGAACTTGCATGTTCACCCACGCGAGACGCGTGGGGTGAGTCCCGCGCATATGCTTTTCTCCCTCTCCTTCCTTGTTTCTTTCTCCCGTACCGGAGCCGTGCCGGAGAAGGCGAGTGTCGAGGATGGACTTAACAGTGAGGGTGGGGATGGTTGTATTGTAGTGGTAGGGGTTTAGATGGATGATCGGGCCGCGGCAAACCACCAGAGGTGATAATTTGAGCATGATGGAGCGGCGAGGCGAGCACGGTAGCGCCACCGGCCACGGGCGGTGGAGACCGGTAATGACAGAGGGGGCAGGCTCGTCTTTCTCCTCCGGTCGTGTTGACATTTTACGGCGGAAGGCCCTGCAATCTGCGGCCCAAACGAACGGCTCAGATGCTTCTCAGGAAGATCTGACGGCCAATATCTCTCGCACGGAACTGGCCTGAGCGTGCGCTCGAAGTTGAAGGGGAAGAAGGGCACTTCCGTCTCGTCGCCCCGTCTCTCTCCCCTTCGTTCAGCAGCCGCCTCCCCTCGCTCTCTCCCTCCGATCTCCTCCCCCGACCCGAAGAAGCCGACGAGGTAGTCCCTCCCGCGCTCCGGCCATGGGCGACAGCCAGTACTCCTTCTCCCTCACCACCTTCAGGTCCGTGCTCCCTCTCCCCCCCTCTCTCTACAGCTTGATTTTGTGGGGCCTAGGTGTTTTGATCTGACCTACCCCGTTCGATTTCGTTGCAGCCCGTCGGGGAAGCTGGTGCAGATCGAGCACGCGCTCACGGCCGTCGGATCCGGCCAAACCTCGCTCGGCATCAAAGGTGCGGCCCGCGCAGTAATCGTGCCCTGTACTTTCTACTATTAGCGGTCTTTCGCTGCCAGCATCGATTTTGCAGCTTGGGTTTTGTGACTTTAGACGAGTTTGAGGCGGCGATATGTGTGGTTTGTGTACTTCAGTTAACATTAGGTCAATGCGGAGGGTTCCTGTTCTTGTTTACCATGTGTGAAGTAAGTTCGCGTTTTAGGGTTTGGCATCATGAGGTTTAGGCCATTGCTGATGTATGTGTTTTAGTTAGGTTTTCTATTGTATCTCTGGTATTGTAGAATCACGTGGTAGTACTAGCTGTGAGACATGGCTATTAATCTGCGTAAATTCAGGCTTCCAACGCTAAGGGCAACTGCAGGCCATGATAACCACATAATTACTTATCACCATGACCATTTGTTTTCGGCTGGCGGTAGTCAAGGCTACCGTGCCAATTTAAGGCAGTGGGATTATTTGCAGATCTGATGCCATTATGGTTTTGTGCGTGTGTGCAAAGGCCTCAGATTTAGGAGCTTCTTGATGTCTACTAAGACTGATGTGCCGCTAGAGCTAATAATCTAATGCACTTGATAGAAGTACACCTTGTTTATTTATTGATGTCAATGGGTTTGTCAGATCATGTTCACCTTCAAAGCTGAATTGTTCTACATATTGTATGCTTATGAGCGCCAAGTTCATGTTTGATGTGAGTGTGACATATTTCCTTTAGTATTTGCGGCTTCTGTGAACTACTTTATTTGTAGGAGCATGTCCATTGTAAAGTTGAAGTTCTTTCAACCTTCTTCTATTTAGATGTTCCACTGAAACTGTTAGAGCTTGTTATTTGTAAAGTTGGATTTATATCCATCTAGGAGTTGTTCAGTTCTTTTTTGCTTACTGCTAGAGTGACCGTATGATGTCTAATCACCAAGGCCCTGTGGGATTTAGAACCATTCATGATAAGTGTAAATTTGTAAATTATTTATCTCCCGTTCCAGCATACTGGTTAGTTTGCTTTTCAGCATACCAAGCAGTTGTGTCATGTTCTATTCTGAAAGTTAAAAAGCAATCTCTCAGTTTTTCTCCCATGATTTGTTATTGAGAACTGAATGAAACTAATATTTGACATCCCATGAAAAACTTTATGTTTGACCACACTCTTTATATAGCGACGAGTTGGTAGCGCTACATTTATTTGTTCTATCATACAGTATGACACATATTTTATCAGTTTTGTACTGTTCTGTTATATCTATTATATGTGGTCATGGTCATCGATGACAGCCTTCTCACTTTCCTTTCTGGGTGACTTGTTGATTCTGAGATGTATGTGTCATTTTTCTAGCTGCCAACGGTGTAGTTATTGCCACTGAGAAGAAGTTGCCTTCTATTCTAGTGGACGAAACATCTGTAAGTTTAACATCATCCTTAATTTGAATTCCTTCTCTACTTGCCATCTAAGAAAATGCTAATTAATCTGCTGCTGCAAATTTCCAGGTGCAAAAGATTCAGTCACTGACTCCAAATATTGGAGTTGTCTACAGGTATTTTTGCAGTGTTGCTTAATGTTGTAATTGATCTTTCTATCTTGGATATATTTCAGTTATTGCTTAACTTTTTTAGTTCTGCTACTGTATTACCCTTATACTGCCCTGACTCCAACTTTCAGTTGTACTGGACTACTGGTTAATGTTCTTAATTTTCATTGATATGTGAGTTAGTGTTGCTGTGTTAGCTGCTACTCTCTTTTTTTGCATTTTTATCACCGATAGCTGGTGCCTGTGTATATAGAAGGATAAAATAAACAATTGGTTTGAAGTTTTTTGATTTTCTGTGTTTCACCTTATACTGTAGACGCCCCTGAAAAGGAAAATATTTAAGTATATGTCCAACCTATGCAAGGAAACTGGCTAACTGATAGATCAATCGCTGAAAGGTATATTGGATAAAAAGTGAATCATTCACCCTTGTAGGCAACTTAAGATTGGACAAGCAGGGAATAAAATTTGAAATTTCTAATTGTTACTCCCTCTGTTCTATATTATAAGATGTTTTAGCTTTTTTGAAATCGGATTTATATAGACGTATTTTAGTGTGTAAATTCACTCATTTTGCTCCGTATATAGTCCGTATTGAGACATCTACAACATATTGTATTATGGAACAGAGGGAGTATAACCTTACAAACTAGGTGTACTGGGTCAACTCACTGATGCGAGTTATACTTAACAGCTAAGCAATCAGAATAACTGCATTTTTTCCTCAAATTGTTTATTACACCTCCCAATTTGTCACCATGGCTGTGTTAATTCAGTTTCCAATCGCCATACTGCCATTTGGTGTGCTGCAATTTCCTAGTGTTGTTTTGCATATATGTGCACTTACCTACTCATTGTTTTCACTTTTCAGTGGGATGGGTCCAGATTTTCGCGTTCTTGTCAGAAAAAGTCGAAAACAGGCTCAACAGTATTATGGCTTGTACAAGGTATATTCATGATAGTTTGGTTTAGACTTCCAAAAATTGAACTTGCACATTTGGCAAAGATATTATTTTAATAAGTTGCCACCTGTAGCCATGTTCTGTCATTATTTCCATAGTAAATATATTTTCTCATTATTGTTCATTTCCAAATGCAGGAAACCATCCCTGTTACCCAGCTTGTCCGCGAGACTGCTGCTGTTATGCAGGAGTTCACGCAATCTGGGTATGTTGTTATACTAGGCATTTTTTTATTGTACTACTAATGTAGTTATGAAATCGCTAAAATCAGTCATGTACTTATTATACCTAAATTAGTACTATACGAAAAATAAGTTGCTTGGTAATTTTACCCAAAGCTTCACAGAGCCATTTGATATTACTTGCCTTTTATACTAAGAACCCAAGTATGTACTATATCTTTGATGTCTGTTTATTTAGTCAAATGTGAAACCCACCATTGTATTACCCATCTACAATTTCAATACATAGGGGTAGAGTAAACTGTAGGGGCAGCCCCGGTGCAGTAGCTCCCGCTTGCGCAGGGTCCGGGGAAGGGTCCGACCACTTTGGGTCTTTAGTACGCAGCCTTTCCCTGCATTTCTACAAGAGGCTGTTTCCAGGACTTGAACCCGTGACCTCATGGTCACAAGGCAGCAGCTGTTACCGCTGCGCCAAGGCTCCCCTTCGGGTAGAGTAAACTGTCTGCTACAGATATATTCGATTTTCACTTGATGGATGAGCTCGAGAAACTGCTGTTCTAAAACACAACTGAGCACTCATACATGTAATAATATGTAAGATTTGATTGTCACATGCATATTTTATAAATTTATTTTACATATATCAGCCAAAAATTCAGTTCAAACTTCAAAGAAATATGTACTTGTCAAGACCTAAATCATCTTGTTAAAAACCATCGCTATCTTTTACTTGTTCTACATACGATGTAACTATATTGTACTCATAACCTTATTTGTTGCAGTGGTGTGAGACCATTTGGTGTATCCCTGTTGATTGCTGGGTATGATGACAATGGCCCACAGTTGTATCAGGTATGCCATATGTGTAAAGAGTAGTACATGATAGAGACCTCACTACCTTCCTTCCCACTATTCCCGATTCAGTCACATGTTAATTTGTCTCACAATAACAAGTCACTGGATGTGCATTATTGAGCTTTCCATTTATCTAGTCATAACATACACTATTATGGAATGAATCTTCCTACTTTTGACTGACATTTCACATGTCACATACTCATATTGCTATGGTGACATGGTGTAGTTAATAAATGCTGAATTTCTTGTTCTTGATTGTTTCTTTAGGTTGACCCTTCAGGATCATACTTCTCCTGGAAAGCGTCAGCTATGGGAAAAAATGTGTCAAATGCAAAGACGTTTCTTGAGAAAAGGTAGACGGGAGATCTATCTATCCATTCCTACTATTGGTCGCTGTTAAGGCTTCAGTGCTGTTTCTTTTACATCTGATGACCATTATAAGTCACATTCTCTTGCTGTATAATCTTCCATCCGTTCAGTAATACAAGCAGCATTTATGTTGTCAAGGTTCCTTTTCTCCATGATCGTATGATTTAACTGACATAGCTTTTACTTGTAGATACACAGAAGATATGGAGCTGGACGATGCCATCCATACTGCAATTTTGACTCTGAAAGAAGGGTATCTACATTTTTCCTGTAGTTGGCTTACTTCAACTGGGTAGCTTCTTGACTACTGACTGTTTCTGGACTTGCAGATATGAAGGTCAAATCTCTGCCAACAACATTGAAATTGGAGTTATTCGAGCTGACCGTGAATTCAAGTATGTATACAAAGTCAATTGCACCGGCTTTACTGCAACATAGTTATAAGAGACAATGTTCCCTCTGCCTCGTTTTTGCATGCCATCCTAACTTCTGAGCATTGTCATAGTAACTTTCATTGGCTCGCTAACAAGTTGTGCACTCTCAACTCGTTTCTCCTGGTTCTGTAGTTAGTAATAAGTGATCCTTTCCCGCTTTTTGAGTATATTCCCAATGTGTTTGTGCTTCTACTACTCTTTTTATCAGTTGTGACTGGCATAATAAAGCTGTTTGATTAGTGTACAAATTCCTTTCTGTATCCTGACTAGCAACACTCCCTGTACAAAATGCAGAGTTCTAACCCCAGCAGAGATCAAGGATTTCTTGGAAGAGGTGGAGTAAGCTACCCACTGACAATTTACTGTCTCCGAAAAGAAGTGTCCGAACAGTCTCCATGAAGCTTGTCTCATGTCCTCAATTTGTCACTTAGACATGTTGTAAACTGATTTCCTCCAGTGGCACCAGACCAACTTACATTTGAATCCTTGTGATTTGTGAATGAACATAACCTGATTTAGGTGTATGACCACTCTCTGGATTTAATTCGTCTTTTTGTTTAATCTGGTGCATATGATTATTGGTTTGCGAAACGAAACATGCGAAGAAAAACTACAATCAGTGTCTATTTACCATGGATGCAACTGATTCGGTAACCCAAATCAAGTACTTACTACAGTTCTGCAACAACAGAGGATAGCAAATTGGCCAAGTGATCTATGCGTGCAGTTAGTCTTTCTGATTCCAGTTGTTTACCAGTTCTTTTGTTTGCTCGGGTTGTAGGTGGGCATCAGGGCAGGCTACCATCTGCTCAGTGGGTTCAGTAGACAGTAGTGGAAATAACAGATATTGTTGTGTGTAAATGTAAAGAGTACAGACACAAATTGTGCCCACCCTACATTTGCATGTACAGATACTATGTTGTTATTATTGACAACTTTGGAATCGTACAGTATCGATCATATGATTTTTGAGGGATACATATCAAAGATGGTTCAAAAAAAAGAGAATCAAAGTTTTTTTTTAAAGGGTACTCCCTACGGAGGGAGTAACAAATTTTGACGAGATTCTGCAAGTAATTAGTGTTATAAATGTATAATTACAGGGGGTAAAAAGTGGAATTCAACCCGTCGTCGTCATCCTCCAGTTCCTCAGCCGTTCTCCCCTCGCTGGTCCATTAAAAATCGCCCACCAAACCTCCCGGCCGGATGGGCTGGTGCTCCCCGTCCACTCCTCGGCAGCTGCTATCCACCGTCGCGCTCTTCGCCTTCGGCGCCGGCCTACTGACCTACGGCGTCCACCTCTCCTACGTCCACGTCGAGCCCCAGCGCGCGCGCACGCTCGCCCGCGATCAGTTCGTCCGCGACTACCTGCGCAAGAAGCACCCCAAGTGACCCGCGTCCCCCACGAGATCCCCGCCCTTCCTGATGGCTTTGACCGGCGGCGGGCCGGTGATTGCGGAGGTCGAGATGAACGCCGGCGCCGACCAGGCTGCCGCCACCGTGCGGGCGACTGTCGTGCAGGCCTCCACCGTGTTCTACGACACCCCCGCGACGCTTGGTGCGTGCTCCGACTCTGCTCTCGCTGTGGTTTCCTGTTGTTGTTAGTAGCGCGTAGGGTGTTCGATCATTTGCCTCGCTCGTGTGTGTTTCGATGGCGTGCTGCGGCACGGTGCCTGCTTGCTTGTCTCACTAGCACGAACTCGCCTTCCTGGAAACGAACAGACTCATGCCTCGAATAGTAAATAAACTAAAAATGGCGGATCGATCAAACTTGAGTTGTCATGTTATTTTCCTTTCTTCGCCATGGTCTCAGATGTGGAAAGGAAGCACCATGTTTAGTCAGTGTCGATTGATGAGATCGAAATAGAATTGACAGATTTCTTGAACAGTATAGCAATTTAGTGGTTATGGGGAAGGAACATTGGATACATGTCAGTAATTTTCTTCACTTAAGTCTCCCTTTGCTGATGGTAGACTGCGTCATTTGGTCCGATATAAACTATCCATTTTGGATATCAAGGGGACAGATGTTGATGGCATATATGGGGTTTTCTCAGTTATCTGTGTGTCAAAGCGATTATTGCTGTATTTTTTGTGGTTATGGGGAAGGAACATTGGATACATGTCAGTATCAAACTTACTTGTTTGACAATGTAGCTGTGATGGCAATCTTTAAGATAGTTAAGACTAAGTTACAGTTACAATCTCCTAGTGGGAGAATCCTTTTGGAGGGTTGAAGCATACATGTCCGTTTCTCTTTAGTATCTTTATTTACGATATCGTCAGCGACTTAACTGCAACAAACTATGTTCCACCCAATCTAGAGAACAACAAGAATAAATATCTAGTCCTGAGTAGTTCATGTTTTGAAACCGAAAAAGCATGTTGGTAGGATATCTTGCATGCATGTAATTCATTTATGAACATGAAACCCTTTCAAGATTGGAGATTATTAAGTTGCTACTCATTTCCTAACTGCATTGGTCGACAGATAAAGCAGAGAAATTGATAGCGGAGGCAGCTGGATATGGTTCACAGTTGGTTCTTTTTCCTGAAGTCTTTGTTGGTGGCTACCCTCATGGTTCTACCTTTGGACTGACTATTGGCAGTCGATCTGCCAAGGGAAAAGAAGACTTTCGGAAGTATCATGCAGCTGCCATAGATGTGCCTGGTATTGCAAGACACTATCAGTCTATACTCACTATACATTATTTTCACGTATAGCCATCATGCTTCATGTTTTTGCTTTATGCGTATCAGTTTTTAGTGTGCATTGTGCTTTGGAGAAAATAGCGATGCACTCAGAACTAAATTTTATCCTTTTTTGGAAATGCAGTTTCTATTCATAATTTCAAAGCACACCATTATATGTTAATGTGTTACAGTTATATTGACAATATATTAGAACGTTCAGTGATAGAAATGAAACATTCACCACAAAATAGTGTAATACAACACATCCCTTCTTTTTCCTGCATCATCCAAAAGCCTCAAACTTGCTGTCCGACTACGAAGTGATAAATTACAGGTGTCATGTTACTGAACTGAAGTGTGTATGACATTTGGCTTTTATTCCTATGTTTTGCATCATTTCTGGAGGTAAAGCTCCATAATTGACAAAACATTGAGGCTTTGTCCTTACTATCTGTATTTGTTAAATGTCTGTATTATTCTTCTGGTTGATGGTCTGATTCTTTATGCATGTACATTGATTTTATAATCCAAACCATCAGAACAGAGATACTGAAAAACTATTGTGAGCATGCACCTCTTGTTAGCTGCCACTGATAAAAATGAATAAATCAACAGCACATCCAATAAATTCCGGCCATTTGGTCATCAACACCATATATTGGTAGTTAGTATTTGCATTGAGTGTATTCCATTGCCGTTTCTGTTAATAGATTCATTTTGATGTACTTATCTTCCACTTCCCGATGGATATATCTTTGTCCGTCCTGAAATATTTCTTCAGTATCCATCTGCTAGCTACGCAGAGCATTTTACAGACATTCGACAAATGCAGGCCCAGAGGTTAGCCGCTTAGCTGCATTGGCTGGAAAATACAAGGTATTCTTGGTGATGGGGGTTGTTGAAAGGGTAGGCTACACACTTTACAACACAGTGCTCTCCTTCGATTCTCTGGGAAATTACCTAGGAAAGCACCGCAAGCTCATGCCTACCGCACTGGAGCGAGTATTCTGGGGGTTTGGAGATGGATCTACCATACCCGTGTATGATACTCCAATTGGTAAGATTGGTGCCGTCATCTGCTGGGAGAACAGAATGCCACTTCTCAGGACAGCGATGTATGCCAAAGGTATTCGGACCTCTTGCTACATAATTTGTTTCCCAACCTCAACACTTAAAAAGAGTTTTAGATCTTCGCAAGGCATTAAAAGACTGAAGAATGGTAGGAAGTGATCTAAAACAAGAGATAAAGGCTGAAAATGAACCATGGCATGTACCTGAGTTTATGTTTTATCTGATTTGCTTTCTTTTGTTTATCCAGGTGTTGAAATATACTGTGCTCCCACTGCGGATGGGATGCCAAGTTGGCAGGCCTCCATGACACACATTGCTCTTGAAGGGGGATGCTTTGTTCTGTCAGCAAACCAGTTCTGTCGCAGAAAAGATTATCCTCCCCCGCCTGAGTACACCTTTGGTGGCCTTGATGAAGAGCCATCCCCAGAAACTGCTGTTTCTCCTGGAGGGAGCTCCATCATTTCCCCATCTGGGTCGTGTTGGCAGGTCCCAACTATGAAGGCGAGGCCCTACTCACCGCTGACCTGGGTAAGAAAAAACCAAGAACTCCAAGTTAACACTATGCTATATTGAATTGGTGCACTAGCCAATTATCCCAAAAGTCCGAACTGATGGAAAGGGCCATCCTATGTATATATTATATTTCTGACATGCTATATACGTATCAGTTTGGGTATTTCTACATACCACAGCACATTATATTGATTTGTTGATATGTTTTTGGTAGCTTAGTTATCAGTAATGTTGCTGTCACCTCGATAAGTCTGTATTGTCACCAAAACATCAAAAGCGTAATTCTTACTACAAACTTTGAGATTGCAGACCTTGGAGAAATTGTTCGAGCAAAGTTTGATTTCGACGTTGTGGGACACTATGCACGACCTGAGGTGCTGAGCTTGGCTGTGAAGACTGAACCAAAACACGCTGTGTCTTTCGCTACATAAGACTTCAGGCGCAAAGTGTGGCGATACTTTGAAGACCTGATGGCTAGTATTGTTTGCATTGCCGTGTATAACAAAGCTATCATCCGGTCCTCTGTGTTTGGCAGTACAACAATAATTGTGCCTCTCTATTTCATGTAAATGGAGTCGATCCTTGTCATGGTAAACAATTACGCCCCGTTTTATAGTTCGTTCCTTCTGCTGTCAGTCATGGGCTTTAGTTTGCTGTCAGTGTCTCGGTGCGTTGTGGTCACCAGCTAAGTCAAGAAGTTCCCAATGTATGGTGCAAATCACAGATTTGTATGATATGATTGAGGAATCAAGAAGATAGCTGGGAATGCTAGTCCTATTGTGGCTAAATAGTAGTTTTTTCCATCAGATAGAGCATGAGCATCTACATTCGTTGAAAACATAACACTTTCACTTTCCCTTTAGCCGCCAGGGATATGTTTTCTTTAACATATCCATTTTTCTTAGCCACCAGTCGTACCTGCAAAGAATTTACATCTTCAACAAAATAAATGATAGGTATAGTGCATAGAATACATATACAATACAAGAAAACGATTAGCAAAACACAAATAATTTCACCAAGGAAATAGAAATAGAGAAGTACTGAAGCATCCGTTCATTACTCCATCTGCTTTGTCGTCCCCCGACCATCCACACTACACCAGCGTAGATTGCGCTCTTGTCCAGTAGCGCGGACTGACCACTCCCCACCATCTCCGCTTAGCCGCCGGCCGTCCACCTCTTCTACCTCTGCATCGAGCTCCAGCTTGTCGGCGGATAGCCTCCGTGCGTGCCGGAAGTACTCCGCTCGAGTGAGTTCCCCGGCTCGTACTGTACTGATGGCTCTGGTTCCCTCGGGCTCCGGCAGCGCGCCGGTGATTGCTGAGGTGGAGATGAACGGTGGCGCCGACCAGAGCGCCACCACGGTACGGGCCACCGTCGTGCAGGCCTCCACCGTCTTCTACGACACCCCCGCCACTCTTGGTAAGTACTGTAGTACTCGCGGCGGTTCCCCTGCGTTGGAAAACGAATGGATTAGCTAATTCGTGTTCTAGCCCTGCTGCTGCTCGATTGCCTTCGGTGATTGCTTTGGACTGGACTTGCGCGCGATGTCTTCGCTTGATTTCCTTTGTGGCGAGCTCTAAAATTTGCATGCTGTTCTTTGGTGGTAAATTGGCAAACATAGGATGCAGCTATGTGCATCGTGAACTGAATAAAGTATGTACTACTATTTCTGATGGCATGCTGTTTATAGGTGATTGGAGATCAGAATACGAACCTTATATTTTAACTATCGATGGGCGTAACTGACCAATTTGCTGGAACCAGAAGAAATAGCACGGTTGATTGCGGTGTCAGAACAGCCATAGTTGTCAGTTGTTCTTGGTTTGAATTACCCTTGTGTTGGATTAGTTATAGTTGTCATCTGCCGAAATGAAATCATGAAGATGACATGTGAACATTTTTTCTTTTGCAGTTTATTTCTGAATCCACAGGAGTTACAATCCCACACCTAATTTGTCATATGCTGTTACTTCGCCGTAATTGGCATGTCTTCTTACTGCATCCTAGGGCATATTGCAATGGGAGTAGTAATGCAGTGCCAGAGAAGCTGCCTGCTTGCTATTGTAATTATTGGTTGTGTCTCTTGTATCCCTTGATGTGTAAGCCTTATTGTGTCTCTGGTATACCTTGATTTTAACGCGCGTAAGCATTGTCTTAGCCTTCTTCCCGCAATGCGATGTCGAGCTTGCCGATGCTTCCTCGGTTTTATGGATATGAAACTAGAGTTGTATATCCTTTCTGTTTGATTCATATCACGAAAAACATTTAGGAATCAAGGGTCATCACTTAAACTAAGAGCTGCTTAGAAGACTTCATAAGCTTTGTCTTTTGTACCTTTTGATGTTAAATAAATCTAGTAGGCAGTATGAGAAGTTTAAAACATTGTAGGGACACGCATGTCACAATTTTTTAATCTAATGCATTATATGTTTATTCAGTTGGAAAAAACACTAATGATATAGATCCAACAGAGATTTACTGTACCAAGACAAATAAAAAGCTGAAACCATTGTACTTGCTAGTCACAACTGTAGTACGCCCCATCATGGTCTTACAACCAAGTGCCCATCCATGTCCACCTCTGAGATTGCCTGGCACGGGGACACAGCTCACAGTTTGTTTTTTGCGATACATGTGCCATATACTAAGTACTAACATTTTGGAGGATGCGTTTCTAGATGGTTATGTATCACCATGGGTTATGTGTATGTGAATCTTTTGCTGAAACTGCTATATTCACTTTCAGATAAAGCAGAGAGATTAATAGCAGAGGCTGCTGGGTATGGTTCACAGTTGGTTGTGTTCCCAGAAGCTTTTGTTGGTGGTTATCCTCGTGGATCCACCTTTGGCTTTGGGATCAGTATTAGTAGGATTAATCCAAAAGACAAGGGAAAGGGTGAATTCCAGAAGTATCATGCAGCCGCCATAGATGTGCCTGGTATGTGACTGTAATGGAGTATGTCCGCTTTTTATTACAATTATTTTATTTTTGGTGAATTTGTTTAACTTCTAAGGCACTCAGGTGTTATCTTCGTAATATCTGTTACTTGAATTTGGTCTTGCTTATCGTGTGTTATTTGTGGCTGAACATCTGTGTAATTTGGGTAACAGCTGAGATCTGATTTAGTCATGTTTACGATGAACCATAGTGCATATTGTTAGGAATAAGCAACTTGTATTCCATGGGGGCCAAAGGCCACAATATATAGTACATGTACAGGAGACAAATATGCAGGAAACCCCTCATACAACGGGGAAACTATACAGGTATACATGGACACATAATATAACTCTAACACCCCCCCTCAAACTCATGGTGGATCCACAACACTGAGTTTGGAGAGATAAAATCCATGATGCGCTCTAGTCTGGGCCTTCGTAAAGAAATCCGCCAACTGCAACTCGGAAGGCACATACTGAAGAGCAATAACCTGATCCTGCACACTAGCGCGTACAAAAGAAGCATCAACACCAATATGCTTGGTAAGCTCGTGCTTCACCGGATCACGCGCAATACTGATAGCACCTGTACTGTCTGACAAGAGGGTAGTAGGTGTTGTAACAGGAACACCAAAATCCTCTAATAACCATCGTAACCAAGTCACCTCAGCCGTCAAAAGAGCCATAGCCCGCAACTCTGCCTCTGCACTCGAACGTGACACTGCAGTCTGTTTCTTCGTCTTCCAGGCAATGAGAGAACCACCAAGAAAAACACAGTAAGCAGAAAGTGAACGGCGATCCGAAGGATCACTAGCCCACGTAGCATCCGAATAGGCCTGGAGCTGTAACGAGCTGGAACGGGGAAAGAAGAGACGGTGTGACATCGTGCCACGAAGATATCGTAGAACACGAAGAAGGTGACTATAGTGAACAGAAGTGGGAGCAGAAACAAACTGACTCAGAATATGGACAGGATAGGAGATATCCGGACGAGTGACTGCAAGATAGACAAGACTCCCAACAAGATGACGATAACGCGTGGGATCAGATAAGGGATCACCATCAGAAGCACGAAGGTGAACATTGAGCTCCATAGGAGTCTCAACAATACGCTCATCACTAAGAGCAGCACGAGCAAGAAGATCCTGGATATACTTTTCTTGAGAGATAAAGAAACCATCAGAGGTGGAAAAACCTCAATCCCAAGAAAATAACGAAGAGGACCAAGATCCGACATAAGAAACTGCTCACTCAGACGTGCCTTGACAAAGGCAATATACTCGGGTCGTCACCAGTGATGATCATGTCATCAACATATAGAAGAAGAAGAGTGCGACCACGAGGAGACAGTGAACAAACAACGCGGATCATGAGCACTGGAGAAAACCAGCAGCTGTGACCACAGAAGCAAAGCGCTCAAACCATGCACGAGGGGCTTGCTTAAGGCCATAGAGAGAGCGACGAAGACGGCAGACCATGCCATCTGTAACAGAATACCCAGGTGGTGGTTGCATATAAACCTCCTCACGCAACTCACCATTAAGAAAGGCATTCTTAACATCAAGCTGAGACACAGACCAATGGCGAACAGATGCCACGGCAAGAAGAGTCCGAACAGTGGTCATGTGAGCCACTGGAGCAAAAGTCTCATCATAATCACGGCCATGCTCCTGCTGAAAGCCACGAGCGACCAGACGAGCTTTGTAACGCTCAAGAGTCCCATCAGAGCGGGTCTTAACCTTATAGACCCACTTACAGGTGATAGGACGAACACGAGGAGGAAGAGGAACGATCTCCCACGTACCAGTGCGCTCAAGCGCAGCAATCTCCTCAGCCATGGCAAGCTGCCATTCAGGATGAACAACAGCCTCACGATACGTAGTCGGCTCTGGGACAGCCGAAACACTATAGGTAGCGGGATCAAAGAAATCAGGTGAAGGACAAGGCCGAGTACGAAGAGAATAAGTCGGCTGAGACGGTGCACCAGAAGTAGAGGGTGCATCAGATGACTCGGTCACAACACGTGGACGACGAGTATAATAGAAAGGAAAAGTAGGATGAGAAGGAGCAACAGGAGAAGGCGGAGGCGGGGAGGGTGAAGAAGACGGCGACGAAGGAGGAGAAGAAGGCGTCGATGAAGGAGGAGAAGAAGGCATCGGAGTAGACGGCACCGGATCAGGGGGAGGAGGAGGAATATGAGGGACATCGGGAGGAGAATCAGGAAAAGTAAGAAAAGAGAGATCCTCCACAGTAGAGGTCGAGGAGGTCGAGCGTGGAAAGAAAGGACGAGACTCGTCAAACGTCACGTCCCGGGAAATACGCATCCGACGAGCCACGGGATCCCAACATCGATAGCCCTTATGCTCATCACTATATCCGAGAAAAACACACTCAACAGACTGAGCGGTTAGTTTGGTGCGTTCACGAGGAGCGAGGAGAACATAGCAAACACAACCAAACAGACGCAACATGGAATAGTCAGGAGAGCGATCACATAGTCGCTCGAGAGGAATACCACCCTGAAGGGCGGCAGAAGGCTGAATGTTAATGAGATAGACCGAGGTAGAGACAGCCTCAGCCCAGAAATGTGGCGGGAGAGAAGAAGCGATCATCATCGCACGAGCAGTCTCTAGAAGATGACGATGCTTACGCTCAGCAACGCCATTCTGAGCATGTGCACCGGGACAAGAGAACTGAGCGAGAGTGCCCTGCTCAGCAAGAACACCACGCAAATGCTTGGAGATATACTCACCAGCAGAATCAGCACGGAACACACGAATAGGTGTAGAGAACTGAGTGTGAACCATGGCAGCAAAACGCTTATAGATAGAGAGAACCTCACTACGAGAGGACATAAAGTAAATCCAAGTGTATCGTGAGTAATCATCTATAAAATAATATAGTAGCGATGACCCCCTTTCGAAGCGAAGGGAGCCGGACCCCAAACATCTGAATGAACGAGATCAAAAGGACGCTCGGACACAGAGTCACTATGAGGATATGGTAGCTGAATCTGCTTACCAAGCCTACAACCCAGACAATCCAAAGAAGCGTTTCCGGAGACAGACCCTAGAACACCACGATGAACTAGAGACGAGAGACGAGAACCACATAAATGGCCAAGACGATGATGCCACTGCTGAAAAGAGCTGGTGGCTGCGGCAACCTGGGTCGAGAGACTGGCGGCGGTGGCAGCGGAAGGAAGACGAAGCCAGTCAAGCTCCCATAGACCATCATGGCGTCGGGGGCCAGCACCAAGCAAAGCGCCCGTACAACGATCCTGAACAGAACAGGAATCAAAGTCTAGAGTGACCCTACAACGAGAATCGACAATCTGACTACCAGAGAAAAGCTGCATGGTGAGTCGAGGAATATGAGCGACAGAAGGAACATGAAACGCGGGACTGCTAAGAGTGCCTCGACTAGCAACGGGGATGGGAGTACCATCGGCAGTACGAACAGAGACAGGAGACTCGACAGGTCGAATAGAGCTCAAGGCGGAAGAATCGTAAGTCATATGAAAAGATGCTCCAGTATCAAGAATCCAAGGGGATGTACCTGAATGAGAAGAAGGTGGTCTCTCGGTGCCAGAAAAGTCAGTCGCAGAACCAGCAGAACCTGTCGGTGAAGAGTCCCAAGTAGCAAGCAGGCATCGGAGTTGCGCGATCTCACGCGCAGTGAAAGACGCCACTGAAGAGGTCGAGGTAGATGCGTCAGCCAAGGAGGACCAATCATCAATACGTGGTCCACATGGGGAGTCGAAGGAGAGCGGTCACAAGTGCGTGCACACGCCACGCGAGGAGTCGAAGAAAAGCAGCCAGAACCATGTGCAGAAGCCGCGAGAGTCGACGTAGAGCGGCGAGTCGACATAGATGGAGTCGACGTAGAGCGGCCACAACAGCGGGCAGAAGCCCCGATAGTCGGCGTAGAGCGGCGAGTCGACATAGACGAAGTCGACGTAGAGCGGCCATAACTGCGGGCAGAAGCCGCAAGAGTCGACATAGAGCGGCATGCAGACGTCATCGAGGGAGACGACGAAATAGGCGACAAGTACCGCGGAGGGCACCAAGCAGAGATGGAAGCTCGGGACAGCCAATAGGATCAGCAGCAGACAGCAACATTTTTTTTTTCAGTTTTTTTTTTTTTGGAACCGCTGGAGTCAACGCAATCGATCAGATCGATCGAGTCACCACCAGATCGAAGAAGCGCGGCAACCACCGAAGAAGCTCGGCAACCACCAGATCGAAGAGAGACTGAGCACGGCAGGGGAACGTGGCCGGCAGATCGGAGCGGTGGCGGCTGAGCACGGCTGGTGGTGGAGGAACGTGGCCGGCGGCGGCCGCAGGAGACGGCGGCGGCCGGAGAACAGCAGCGGCCGCAGTAGACGGCGGCGGCGGCCAGGGGACGGCGGCGACCGTGGCAGGGGACCGGCGGCCTGAGATGGCGGCGAATCGGCGGCCGGAGATGGTGGCGGCCGGGGGAACCAGAGGAGGTGGCCAGCGACGGGAGCAGCCGGGGACGACGGGAGCAGTCGGGGACGAGGGCAGCCGGGGACAGGGAGGCCCGCGACGTAGCTGCCGGGATTGCACGAAGCTTTGCGCGTGCGCGTGCGGAGATGGCCGCGGACGAGGACAGCCGGAGACGGGCGAGACCGGACAGGCCGGCCGGGGACGAGAAATTTTTTCAGACGGGATAGAAGGAGAAGGGAGGAGCGACAGCGGTCGGACACGAGCACGACGGCGGCGCGACGAGAGGATCACAGCACGAGTTGCGCGTGCCAAAAAAAAGACCTAGGTCTGATACCATGTTAGGAATAAGCAACTTGTATTCCATGGGGGCCAAAGACCACAATATATAGTACAGGAGACAAATATGCAGGAAACCCTCATACAACGGGGAAACTATACAGGTATACATGGACACATAATATAACTCTTAACACATATGTCTACGATTGCTTTACTGCTGGTCACTCCTTTTGTTTTTTGGATTGGGAAAGAAACTTTTTTTGAAATGCATATTGTTCATAACGCTCGTTGGATATAAAATGAAAATCAAACATCATTTCCACATGTTCCTTTTAGACTGCCCAAGAGTTCTAAAAGGAAGAAATCCTTGGATGATGTCCTCAAAGCTAGATATCCATTTAGTTAGCTTGATGAAGGAAACTGGGTATCTGGCCACTCGTTGTCGTCCTTATACAATTGATGAATAATAAAGAACAGAATTTCCCCAAAAGATATGAAAATGTATCTCCCATACATTGTTTTATGCCTGGTACTGCTGCCCAAGCTACATTTTATGATGATTTTTTCAAGTCTCCAATATTGATTTTCACCCTTACATATTGATTTTGTAATGCTCCATTTATGTTTTTTTAGTGTCGCTAACAAGTTCTCTGGATATTTCATTACTGTCGACATATGGTTTGCTTCGACTAGCAATATGTATCTTCTCACTGACAGAAAAAACCTGCAGGCCCTGAGGTGACATGCTTGGCTGCTATGGCTGGGAAATATAAGGTCTTTTTGGTAATGGGGGTGATTGAGAGGGAAGGTTACACGCTATATTGTTCAGTGCTCTTCTTTGATCCTCTAGGCCGATACCTAGGTAAGCACCGCAAGCTCATGCCAACGGCATTAGAACGAATAATATGGGGATTTGGAGATGGATCAACAATTCTGTTTATGATACTCCGCTTGGAAAGATCGGAGCTCTTATTTGTTGGGAAAATAAGATGCCACTTTTACGGACAGCCCTGTATGGTAAAGGTAAGGCTCTTTCTTGGAACATATGTTGTCACGTTGTGAGTTAATACTCCCTCTGATCCGAAATATGTGTCGCTGGCTGTGTTATGTGTTATAACTAGCTTAGTTACTTTCTTACGACACTTAAATGGGATCGGAGGGAGTAATAAAAGTCTACAACCAACATATCAGGTAGTGTTATGATCTCATGAGATGATAAGTTGATAACCTTGAAAGTTAAAATAAATGTACTACCAGTTAGATGAGTTATGAAAAATTGCACTGACATCTTATGTACTTGAGCTACTTCAGACATCTTCTGTTGTGTGCAGGTATTGAAATATACTGTGCTCCCACGGCTGATTCGAGGCCAGTTTGGCAAGCTTCCATGACACATATTGCATTAGAGGGGGGATGCTTTGTCTTGTCAGCAAACCAGTTCTGCCGCAGGAAGGACTATCCGCCTCCATCTGAGTATGTATTTGCCGGTTTAGGAGAAGAGCCTTCTCCAGACACTGTTGTTTGCCCTGGAGGTAGTGTCATTATTTCACCATCTGGAGAAGTCTTGGCAGGTCCCAACTATGACGGGGAGGCACTGATTACAGCTGACCTTGGTAAGACATTAACCTGATATATGTTCTATCTAATACTGTGCAGCCCAATCTTCTAGGTACATTTATGTACCCGGTTCTATCGTAGTGCTCCTGCAGTTGTTTTCATATACAATCTCTGGGGTAGCTGGGCACGGATAACACAATTCATCTCAGAAAATTATAATTAAATGTTTTGTGCAGACCTTGGAGAAATTGCTAGAGCCAAGTTTGATTTTGACGTGGTGGGCCACTACGCTCGACCTGAGGTATTGAGCTTGGTGGTGAATGACAAACCTCACCTCCCGGTATCTTTCACTTCTGCTGCTGAAAAGGCTTCAGCTGCGAAGAGTGAGGCCACTGCAAAGCCCTAAGGATCCTCAAATGGTTACAAGCAATTGATTTCTATCGGTGTACATAAATAATCCAGTGAAATGTAGGCTCAGATAGAGGGCTCAGGCGGCCGATCTGAACGCAGCGGCAGCTGCCGCCTGCTATCTCACCATCAATAATCGCGTGGGGATGCCCTTTTAACTCAGTGGTAGAATAATGCCATGGTAAGGCATAAGTCATCGGTTCAAATCCGATTGATACGTGTCAATGTCAATAAGTGGATGAGTGTTGTTAAAGACAATGTTTGTTCCTCTTCTTTGAAACGATTTTCATGAATATCGAGATGATACTGATTGGCCTGAAATCCTCGACGGTGTTGGCATCTTTTTTCTTTGGGAGGAGAGTGATGGATGCCTGGGTTAGCCTCCAAACATAAAGGCCATTGCTATGAAAGAGCTGCAAGAGAGAAAGCAGTTGCGGGGATGATGTCCCAGAAGGCTTGGATTGCACAGATTCTACCAGAGGATGTTGAGATGCTCCCATTGCAACTCACTGATGGAGAAGAACTGGAGAGCTCTGAGATGGATTTATGTGTCCTGCTTGGCTGTTTTTCCTTCAATTCCTATTCTGGATTGCCCCTATTTAAAATAGCCGCCCTTCTTCCACTCCGTCCTGAAGACTAACTAAGACCAGGTAAATGTGCAACAATGCCAGCCGGGGGGAGAATACAGATGAATACATGGGTGCATTTAGTGTTAGGTGGACCAAGTTGTAGCTACTCTATGCGTGTGACACAGGTACTTTTCACAGTCTAGCATTTATGAGGACTGCCTCGATGGCCACATCGGAACAATTTTTACCGTGTAGACTGTAGAGTCTCTCTGCCCATGATGCATCTGACCACATGATTACTTAATTTCTGTCCGACAAAAACTTGAGGAAACAGTTGGACAACGAATGTTATTTAAATCTTCAAAAAATCACAAGTGTTTTAAGTTGATACACACATTTGTTCTCCATATTCAAGTAAAATTTCGTTAAAACCAAAAAAGTTTCAATTTTGGGCTACCAAAAAATATTGTGGGCGTAAAAGAAAAATACACACGGGTCATCTTCCTTGTTTATGCAAAACATATTTGTAAACATAAAAAATCCGATAAAAACTACACACGTACATCTCCATGTTTTATGAATGCGCAAGAAGTTTTGTGAAAAAGACTTTTCTTGGCCTATGTGAAAAACATAAAGTTTTTTCCAGCGCAAAAATTTGTCCTTACATAAGCAAACAATTTTTTTTTCTTTCCGCCGTACACATAAAGTGCAGAGTTTGAATTTTGTTTTTAAATTTGTGGGCGACTTTAATTTTGTTAGAATGTTAACCATGCAGCCCGTGATTATATAACAAGAAGAAGATGTAGATCAGTACCCTAATTTTTTTGGTTGCTGGGAGATGAAAATGTCATTAAAGAGCTGGTTACTTTTTGTTCACGTTAAATGTGCTCGTGCAGCAACGAGAGTCTCGCCCGGTTGTCCCTGACACACGTATGTTCAGTTCAGCTTTTGGGCCCACTATTTGTATTTGGCAAAAATTTATAGATTTACTATACAGCTATCACTGCTTTGGAATTCCGCCACGCTAGCTCCTCCAGGTTGTGTAAAAAGTATAACATGCGGATCGAAAAAGTCAAAGAAATGTCTCGTGAAAAGTTCTTTGTAGCATTGAAATTTGTCATTTTTACAGAGAAAAAGGGCAACGCTTTATGGCGCGCACATAAAATATGAAGGTGCACATGGTGATCTTTCTTTCGGATATTTTGACATATGGCACACATTTTCAAAACTTTTTTGAAAAATTGTGCAGTCCAATTGTGGACCCAACTAATTCTTTTTATACCTTCAGGGCACAAATTATTTTGTTACAAAAGTTTTGAAAATGCTAGCGCTTGGAGTTTGCCCCGTGATTATAGAACATGAGAAGATGCAGGCTAGTACTCTAAATTAGGTTGGTCATTGGGGAGATGTCATTAAAGACCTGGTAACCTTTTGTTCACGTTAAGTGTGCACATGCATGGATCAACTCAGTCTCGTCCTGACTCCTGACACAAGACATTATATAGGCACGGTAACAAAAATATTTACGCAGTACTAGTGAGAGGGCTCCAACGGTAATCTGCATGCGTGATGTGGCGCTATAAATTCCTGTAAGATTTATCTGTTGGGTCCACCTGATTCATACATCAATATTCTGATATACTGAGCCAACTAGTTTCTTGGGCAGAGTAATACAGAACCTGGTACGCTCGAACCAATGAGAGCGCGAGATAGCATGCGTGCATCTGCCGCCCAGAGCAGAGAGGCATTTCCCCTCAGAGTGCCCTGTAACTTCCGCCGCTTGTAAAATGCCTTCCAGAACAATCTGCGGAGGTCCGCACATACAACGTGTGATGCATGGTATCTAAACGTTCTCACTGTTGAATTATATAAATGTAGGCTGAAGTGCATTGTCCACTTTTCTCCATCATTTTTTAGACTTTTGGGTAAACTGGGTTTCGCTTGGGAGCAATACGTACTGATTATTGAAATTTTCTACAGATCATGTACATCAGTACATGTGATGTTCATGATCCATTTCTATTTGAGTTATTTACATATTTAGTCCCACAACTTGCATGGCAAATACGTTTTAGTCCCACAACTTGAAAATAGTACGTCACTAGTCCCACAACTTGTTTGTCTGGTACTAATTAGTCCAATTAGCGGTTGTTTTGCCACGTCGGTACATGTGATGTTCATGATCCATTTCTATTTGAGTTATTTACATATTTAGTCCCACAACTTGCACGGCAAATACGTTTTAGTCCCACAACTTGAAAATAGTACGTCACTAGTCCCACAACTTGTTTGTCTGATACTAATTAGTCCAATTAGCGGTTGTTTTGCTACGTCGGTACATGTGATGTTCATGATCCATTTCTATTTGAGTTATTTACATATTTAGTCCCACAACTTGCACGGCAAATACGTTTTAGTCCCACAACTTGTAGTGACGTACTATTTTCAAGTTGTGGGACTAAAACGTATTTGCCGTGCAAGTTGTGGGACTAAATATGTAAATAACTCTTTCTTTTTCATGTCCCGAAACTCATGTTGTCCGTGCTCTGGTGCTCATCATGAGAGAGAGAACGAGAAGGCTTGAACAACTATGTAATTGTTTAGTTGGTTTGTTGATCTGAACGACAACCCCTAAAAAGGAAAGTTTTTTGTTCCCGTATGACAAAAGGGAAGGACCACCTCGCGTCTCCTTCCTGAATCGTCCCCACCGCTCGCTCCGCTACGGCCATGAGCTCCGCCCGCACTCGCCGCCCACCGTCCTCCATCCTGAGCTCTGCCCACCGCATGCCGCCTCCGCCGAACCCCGGCCATGGACGCGACCTTGGAGTCAAGGGCATCGATCTCGTGGCTCCCCGGCTCCAAGTCCTCCTCCAGGCTCCGTGTCCCGGCGCAACCTCTACATAGACCTCAGCGGAAGCAGCAGAGCCTCCAGCCTCCCGGCGGCGACGCGGACCCGTGCCAGCAGCGCGACTCGCTGGGTTGGAGCAGGCCGTGGCGCACCGAGGGAGTTGCCCGCCAGTGGAGGCGCGGCGGCGACGGAGTACGGGGAGGCGGCGGCGGCGCTGAAATCCGGAGAGGTCCGGCGACTCGCCGCGGGAGGAGCAGGTAGCGGCTCCTGGGAGGTGGATTAGTGGCAACGAAGGTGGGATTGACGGAGGAACACGATGGGATCGTGAGGGAAGACGACCACGTAAAGCTGCCTAGGTGTGGAAGATCAGCTCTGCAGATGGGCCTCTTTTGGCCCAGACATGGGCCTCTTTTGGGCTAGACATGAGAGTGGAGAGATAAAAAGGAGTGGGTTTGTTTGAATTCGGCCCAAAATGTTTTCTAATATGTTTGTTGTTTATTTTTGTTCGTTTGTTGCCTAACACTACATAGCAGTTGCTCAAGTTGAACAATTTGATTGCTTACAATCTTATAGTAGTTTCTTCACAACATCGGTAAATATAATTGTGTGCGATGAGGAAAACCAATTAAAAGCAAATTTATATCAAATAAAATCAAACTTTGTACGCGGCGATACAATTTTGGTGTGTGATGAATCAACATGGAAATATCGGTACGCAACTTTATAATAAATTGAAGCAAATTTAGTACGAGGAAAACCATTTTTGGTGTGCGATCAGTAGACACGACAACATCGGTAGGCAACTTTATAACAAATAAAAGCAAATTCATTTATAACAAATAAATTATTTTAGAAGCAACTTTTGTGCGCGACGACGCAATTTTGGTGCGGTAGGAAGCAACTTTGTGTGTGACAAAGAAATTTGATTCGGAAGCGGTAGGCACCTTTACATAAGTAGTAGGCAACTTTTTTGGTGTGCGTTGAGACAACTTTATAACGGCAGTAAGCAACTTTGGTATACGATGAGGCAATTTCAGAACAGCCGCAAGCAACAACTCTACTATGCCTAAAAACAACTTTGATACTGCGATGAAGCAACTTTGTTGTCCGTTGAGACAACTTCACAATATCAGTAAGCAACTTTGGTGTGCGTTGAGACAACTTTACAATGGCGGTAAGCAACTTCGTTATGCGATGGGGCAACTTCATAAACAGTGGTAAGCAAACTCTATCACAACTAAAATAACATTGGTATTGAGACGACGCAACTTTGGTGTGCGTTGAGACAACTTCGCCACATCTATAAGTAATTTTAGTGTGCGTTGAGACAACTTAAGTGCATGATGTGTCAATTTCACAATTAAAAGCAATTTTCGTGTGCGAATTACCAATTTTGGTACGTGAAAAATAATTTTGGTGAGCGATGAAGAAACAAGATTTTAGGGCAACAATGTTGGTAGAATCGAGCAACTATTATCTGTTGTTAGGCAAACAATATGACCAAAATCACAACATCGTTATAGAATTTCACAACACTGTAGGAAAAAAGTAATAGTAGTAGGCAAATTCACACCAGCGGTAGACAAAAATTCATATTAATGGGCAATTCCATTACATTGTATGCATTTCACAAACATCGATAGGCAACAAACTAACAAATTTGAACAACTTTTTAGCTGACCTAATTGGGAAACTAGTACAGCTTGTTGGGCAACAGGATTGAGATACTATTATGTGTTGT
Organism: Poa pratensis; assembly: GCA_947311845.1. NCBI lineage: Eukaryota > Viridiplantae > Streptophyta > Magnoliopsida > Poales > Poaceae > Poa > Poa pratensis. Next base: position 30,042,562 of record CAMZMU010000107.1, on the reverse strand, counting down.
TCGACATTTTTTTTACAAAAATAAACAACTCCTGTGTGAAAAAATAGTGCTGGTTATCAACAACAATTATTTGTGGAGGCAACTTTCTAGTGGTAGGCAAATTCCCTATGACGGGACACAACTTTTATGCGCGAGGAAGCAACTTTCATATAGCGATAAGCAGCTTCGCAACAACGATGCGCAACTTCACACCGAATAAAAGCAATTTAGCGAAAACTTTAGAATTAATGGTATGCAATTTCTACAATATATGTAGGCAACTATACAATGGGAGAAAAAGGCCAAGGCCCAGCCCACTACCAAAGCAATGCAATCTCTCGCTGAACCAGTACACGAGAAACTTCTCAACTCTAATGGTTTCTCCAGGAGATGGACGCGCCGCCGCTGCCAAGGGCCATCGCGCCTTCCTCTGCCCGCGATGCTTTCCGCCGCCTTCGACCGGATCTATCTCTGTCCCTGCCGCAGCTGCCGCGGCGCCGCCTTCACGTCGAGGAACCGCTCCTCGCCGGCTCGCCGTACACTCTGGAATTCGTGCGCTGGCACTCCGCGGCTGCCCCTTTTGGCGCCGGCGACGAGAGGTCCCGGGCTGCAGAACGAGGAGGTCTCAGGCCGCGCGAAGAGCAGCACCTTCAAAGCTCGGTGGCATGGGGGCGGGCCGATTTGGGAAGACGAGTGGGACGGGTCGTCAGGAGGGCCGAGGAGTGCGATGGTGTTTGTCGTCTAGCCTGGCCGTTCACTTCAATCAAATAACGCACGCGCGTAAGGAAGCATTTGGGTTGTTTAAGTGGAAGGTGTTTTCTTCAAAACGTGAAACAGTAATGTTGCCAACTGAAGATCTTTGTAAATAGCCTAGCATGACCTGATCCCCGCGATCCTGCTCCGCCTGCCAGCCCCAGCTGTCCTTCGATCCCGCGCCGTGTGCAAGCTATGGCGCAGCCTCATTGACGACGCCCGCTTCCTGCATGCCCACCGCCGGCATCGCCCGCCCATGCCCCTCTTCTACCTCCACCGCGACGACAGCACCGCACCCCCGGAACTGAACTCGCCAAACTTGCGCGTCCGCCTCGAAGCCGTCGACCTCCGTGCCCGCGGGTCCCAGATGCTCATCCGCTTCGCCGTCGCCCAGGAGCATAGGCATATCCTCAGCTCCGATGTGGCGGCCCGGCGGCGCCGGCGCCACGGCTTCGTGGACCCCGCCGTCCCACCGGAGATGGAGCCCAGCGCGTTCGACGTCCACGGCTCCTGCGACGGCGTCCTCCTCGTCTCCCACGGATGGATCCTATTCGCCTACAATCCCGACGTCCGCCGCTGGGCCCGCCTCCCCAATAACGGCAGCACCATCGTCGGCTTCTACGCGCATCGCCCTACCGGCGAGTTTCGTGTGCTTCTATCCCACCGGGCCTGTCGTGCTGAACACTGGATCCTCACCATAGGCCACAGGATGACCCAGAGGCGCATTGCCACCCACGAGTTTCTGTCCGACCAGAATAGGCTCCGTCCCGCCTGCGAATCCCCACCAGCACTCGTCTCCGGCTGCCTCCACTGGCTGCTGCAGAGCTTCCAGAGCAATAGAGACCTGCTGGTGTTCGACACCGTCTCGGAGACATTCCGGTGGATGCGTCCTCCGCCCGCTCTAGACGCGGACGGCCACGGGCAGGCGCTGCTCGAGCTTGACGGCATGCTCACTATGACCGTCACGCGCGGGGACCTGGTGCAGCTCTGGGTCATGCGGGACTACGAACAACAGGCCTGGTTCTGCAAGCTCCAAGTGTCGCTACCAGTGAACCACATCGCACATCTGGGCGGCGTGGCCATCGTGTCGCAGGAGGGAGACATGCTGATCCAGTGCGTCCACTGCTTGTTGCAGTGCGACTCCATGGGAGAGTGCAGAAGCATCACCAGCTTGAGCACCATCGGGCTGTCGCCGTGCCACACATGTTTAAAGAAAACATTGTTCCGCATGATTGCCTCTATCGTCAACAGCCCACGGCAGGTTCGCAGGGTCGTCAGTGTCCACCTTTCTTCCGCGACATGCGAGATGGACGCTACTACCGTACATAAAACTTTGCTTCTCGTCATCTATCAACTTGAGTCTTTTCTTCTTTTTGGACGCTGATATTTGTTGCCACACTTGTAACATCCACCCAGTGTAGTTCCTTCAGCGGCCGAATTTCTCGTCCCATGGAGACTTCTGTGTTTTCTCTTCGATTTTCTTGTGATAATTTGGTTCACACCTCAGCATTTCATTTCCTCGAAATCTTGTTTCCATGTACCCATTCCTGAAGTGCTAACTGAAAATGGAGCTACCTGCTACGCATAGCTCTTCCTAACTATCCACATTGGAGCTACACTCCAAACAGTACTACTCCCTCCGTTTCAAATTACTTGACTTGAGTTTATCCAAATAAGGATGTATCTATACTTGTTTAGTGTCTATATACATTGGTTACTAGACAAATGCATGTCAAGTAATTTGGAACGGAGAGAGTACCTCATTATTTCCATGTACCCATTCCTCAAATGGAGCGTAGCAGTACCAAGCAAAGGAAGAGTTTTGCCGCTGACTGTGCAAGCAAAGGAAAGGGCGGACTTCTGACGTTGTGCTTAGCTGGCCCGACTGCTTCACTATCTTTGCGCCTGGATTCCCAGAGATAAACATTGATGGTTTCACATTGGGTCGACTGAAGAAGGGGTCGTGGATTAAGAGATGTACGTGATCGATTTCCGATTGTTTCATTTAGCATGTTTCACTTTTAGGCCTTGTAGTGATACTGGAGAAGCTGTAACTATTATAAGTACACACATTGAGGTTGTGTTGTTATTGGCATTGTGGTTTCTGGAGCACATACAGGACAATTGCCATGATTTGATCAATCCAGTAAGAATTTTAAGTGATACTGATCCAATATCAATGTTTTGGAAAGGAGTATAGGTGAATAAATCTTTTTCATATACCACATCTGGAGCTCATAGTGATAAAATTGCTTTGCTGATGTGGCTGGAAGAGATAAGGGGAATTCCTATTGCATGGTTTATTTGTCTAGGATAACTGTGTACAGGTGAGCTGTTCCTGAAAGTTTCTTATTTTGATTTGCTTGCGTGAGAGAAACACTCCTAGATGTGGAAGCTTTGATTAAATTAGCAATGGAGATCTATCTTCCTAAGTGATGAAATGTTGACAGTATAAATGTTAGTTGTAGCTATTCATTTCCTCGTCCTGAATTTGCAACTGTAATATTTGTGTCTACTAAGATAACACAACCATCCTATAGTTCTTATTTCTCAAGCGTTGTACTGCTGATTAGTAGATTTCTCAGCGTTTAAATTGTGGATGGTTTTTGTTCATTCTCAGGCACTAAAAGTAGGTACACAAGTATACCGTGCAATGTTTGTGCACAACAGCAAGGACAGGACTGATCATATCCTATGGGAGGGGAAAGAAATATGAAGAATCGGAAGTAATGGCTGTTGATTCTACTACATCAGAATTTGAAAACAAGGCGCCCGCATATCACCCTGTTTATTGTGAGGTACACAGAGGTTGGAGTATTTGATGAAGATGAAGTATACCACTTCTTCAACGTAACTACGGAAACTTCAGATTTTGTTAGAAATGCCGGGTAAATTTTCCCTTTTTACAATATTTAGAACAAGATGCATTCACACACCACAACATCACAAATTTCCAAGTTCATATTTGAAACAGACATCAATGGATAAGAAAGGATAATGCCTGCTATGAATAATACCTAGTTCGAATACTAGTGTTGAACTATTGACGGCCTGCTGACCTGGTTATCGATATGATTAATATGAAAAGTACCCAGCAGAAGCTTAATGACAGTTGATCTCCGTGAACTTGAGGTTCAAACACATCTTCTTTGACTCACACCATTCTTGAGGAAGCTTTAATTTAAATCAACGGCATTAGTGATCCATGTAAGTTTAACTGTTAGTTAGAAGGCAAACAGTACATATAGTAAGAGAAGATATCCAAGTACCTTGCAGTTCTGCAGAGCAAGTTTCTCCAAGTTGGGAGCATTGTACAGAAACAAGTCCAACATGTTGTAAAGTTCACCGGTCAAGTCGCAGTCGTCCAGGAGCAATGTAGTCAGGTTATGGAATTTTGGCAAATCTTGATGTCCTCCATTGTTTGGCCTAATCTGAACCAAATAAGAATGCAGTGTCATCTAGAAATCGCTTGCCATACGTCTCACACGAAATATCCATGTACTCCTAATTCCAATTTAGATATCTCAAGAATATGTAGATTTCTCAACAGAAAAAGAAGATGACCATAGAACGAACCTTCTCTAGTGCCAGGAAGCCGGACAGCTCTAATCTTGTGACATTATACAGGTTGCAAAGAAGCTCGTATTCGTCGCCCTGTCGACGAAGGACCTCTTGGTACGGACTGATGCCTCGACGAGCGACGGCGTCTCGAACACCCATATGTCATCCTGGAAAGTTAGGACCAGACGCAGGGAAGTAAGGGAAGGAGCTTGGACGCGCGGGCGTGGAGCACCAGGCTTCTTCGTATCACTTCTCCTCCAGCAACGGTCGATGACGAGTTCTTGAGCGTGCGAGCGGTGACCACCCCTTCGAAACCAATTGCGCAGCTGGTGAACTCGACGTGCTCCAGCTGGGGGCACACGGAGGAGTCGGCGGAGTCAGAGTGGCCGAAGCCGCCGGCGTGCAGGACCCCATTGAGGCGCAAGGTCTTGAGGAGACTCAGATCGGAACGATGGCCCATGAGACGCAGGTCGATGGTCATGTCGAAATCGCTGTGGATCTCGAGCGCGGTGTTGCCCCTGATGCTTAAACAAGAGAGAGTGGAGTGGAGAAGAGAGAGGGGAGTGTGTTCCACTTAATAGAAATGATTTGTCTCAATTTTCTCATTGTATTCCTCCCTCTAAATAGGGGCTGTGCCAGCTACTGGCCTAATAGGCAACTATCAAAATTCAAAAAAAAAGGCAACTATCCGGTCACATCACTGCGACGTGACCGGTCATACCTCTATCTGACACGCCACTGTTGACGATGTCACAGACTAGGAAACACTGCAGGTGACGTCTAGCACGTCCTAACTACCTACTCTGTACTGGTGCTGACGCACCACTTCAGGACAAGGGCTACAGGACAAAAGTCCTCGCACCCGGAGAACCTGGCGACTGCCTCGACCCGGGACAGACCCCGGAGTCGAACACTTCCTCGACTTGGGACAGACCCCGAAGTCAGGACCCTCTATGTTATCGACTCCCTCTCCACTCTCGAAGGATCGTCGACTGGACACACAAGCCTATTTCTAACAATCACTCCCTAGGCTTGAGTTTCGGTGACACCTCTACCATGCCGATCCTTGTGCGCAGCTCTGCCAGGCGGACTCGTCCAAGTGGCTTGGTCAGCATGTCCGCGAGTTGGTGTTCGGTGGGCACGAACTCCAGCTCGACCTTCTTCGCCTTCACGCAGTCTCGAATGAAGTGTTACTTCAGGTCGATGTGCTTCGAGCGCTCGTGGAAGACGGAATTCTTGGCGAGCGCGATTGCCGACTTGTTGTCGACCTTGAGCACCACGTGCTCGGCCTCGCCGTTGCTGAACTCGGCCAGCAACCGAGCCAGCCAGATCCCCTGGCAACAGCCGTGGCAGCAACCACGTACTCCGACTCGCGGCTCGACAGAGTTACGACCTTCTGCTTTAGGACTACCAGGTCATTGGGCTGCTCCCGAGGAAGTACAGGGTGCCCGACGTACTCTTGCGCGAGTCGACGTCGCCCGCCAGGTCGCTGTCGCTGTAGCCGACCAGCGCGGTGTACATGCATTCCTCCCATACCTACATCCGATTCGCGGCGACCCCGCGATGTAGCGTAGGATGTGCTTCACGGCCGCGAGGTGCTCAAGAGTCGGAGCCTCCATGAACCGTGATACGAACCCGACTGCGAATGTCAGGTCCGACCTCGTGTGCACCAAGTACCGGAGGCTCCCGACTATGCTCCGGTACTCGGTAGCATCCGTCGCGGGCGCCGTGCTGCACTTGGACAGCTTGAAGCGCGGCTCCATGGGTGCGTGGACGGGATTGCACCCGCCCATCCCCGCCTTCTCCAGCAGCTTCAGGGCATAGGCACCCTGCGAGATGTCGATCCCGCTGGGTCCTTGTCGAACCTCGATGCCGAGGTTGTAGCTCAGCAACCCAAGGTCGGACATCTAGAACAGGCTCTGCATCTCCAGCTTGAATCTTTCGATGTCGCTGGAGTCTGAGCCCGTGATCACCAAGTCGTCGACGTAGACGCCGACTAGAAGCCGCTCGGAGTCGCTCCTCGTGCGTACATGCCGTGCCCGACTCGCACCTTGCGAAGCCGAGCTTGACGAGGCATGCGTCGAGCTTGGTGTTCCATGTCCTTGGCGCCTGCTTGAGGCCGTAGAGCGGCTTGTCGAGTCGGAGCACCAGGTGCTCCTTCCCCATCGCAGCGAAGCCAGTTGGCTGCTGCACGTACACCTCTTCCTCCAACTCGCCGTTGAGGAAGGCTGACTTGACATCCATGTGGTCGACGTCCCACCCTGCACTCGCAGCCACGGCTAGCAGTAGCCATACAGACTCGAGTCGGGCCACGGGTGCGAAGACCTCGTCGTAGTCGACCCCGTGCCGCTGCACATAGCCCTTCACCACCAGGCGAGCCTTTTGCTTAAGGACTGCGCCGTGCGCATCCTTCTTCACCTTGTAGACCCACTTCAGGCCGATCGCACGGTGACCCGGTGGTAAGGTGGCTAGCCGCCAAGTCGAGTTCGACTCGATGGCCTTCAGCTCCTCCTGCATCGCCTGCCTCCAGCTGGCATGCGCCTTCGCCTCCCCGAACGAGCCTGCCTCTTCGGAGACAAGGAAGTGGAGCTCCTCGTCCGGCTCAAGGGCCGAACCCACTTCGAGCACGTTCTGTAGAGTGCGGAACCGGTGATCGAAGCTCATGCCGTCTTCGGCATCGAGCATACCTGAGTACCTCGAGGACGGCGTGACGAACTCGACGCCAAAGACAGCAGGAGTCGAAGACTCGGCTGTCGGGTGCTCCGGTGTTGTTGGAGAACCAGCTGGGGATGCACTCCTGGCTCCTGGAGTCGGCGAGTCTGGAGCCGGCGAGTCGGGTGCAGGACCCGCACTCCCGTCTCCCGGAGTTGGCTGCGGCTCGAACACCATGTGCTCGACCGCGAAGGTGTCGACTCCGAAGGTGTTCACCGGAGTGTCCGGCGAACTCCAGTCCCAGCGCGCGTTCTCGTCGAACACGGCATCTAGTGTGATGGTCACCGGGTCATAGGCCCGATATCCCTTCGTCCCAGGTTGATATCCGACGAAGATCATCGCCTGCTCCGGTGTCGAGCTTCTTCAGCCCGGGGCGCGTCTCCCTGACGTGCACCACGCACCCGAACGTGCGCAGGAAGCTCACGTTCGGCTTGCGGCCATGCCAGGCCTCGAATGACGTCTTGCCATCCACGCTCTTAGTTGGCGACCTGTTCAAGATGAACACGGCCGTCGTCACCACCTCACCCCAGAATTCACCGGGGACCTTCTTGGCCTTCAGCAGACTGCGGCCATGCCCACAATCGTCTGGTTGCGTCGCTCCACGACCCCGTTCTACTGCGGGGAGTACGGATCCATCAGGTGACGCTCCACTCCGAGCTCAGCGCAGTATGCTGTGAAGGACCCGGAGGTGAATTCGCCTCCATGATCCGTGCGCAGCTTGTAGCCGGTTTCTGACTCGGCTCCCGCCTGGAGTCGGATGATGGCGGCTGCGGCCTCGTCCTTCGTCGACAGAAAGGCGAGCCACATGTACCGCGACAGGTCGTCCACGAATAGGAGGAAGTACTTCTTCCCGCTCGGAGTGGCCGGGGTGATCGGCCCGCAGAGGTCGCCGTGGACCAGCTCGAGTCGCTCCTTCGCCCGGAACTTCGCTTGCTTTGTGAACGGGGCTTGCCTCTGCTTCCCTGCTAGGCAGGCGTCACAGAGCTGGTTCACGTGCTCCACCAGAGGGAGGCCACGCACCATCTCGCCATTCGCCAGTCGGCGGAAGCTGTCGAAGTTGAGGTGCCCGAACCGCGCATGCCAAGTCCATGTCGGGTCGTCGCCGGTGCCCACGACTAGGCACACCGGCTGCGCGACTCGCGCGTGCAGCTTGTACATCCGGTTTGGCTCTCGCCTGACCTTGATCAGGAGCTGCCGCTCCCTATCACGCACCCGGAGGATCCCATCCTCGATCAGCACCTAACAGCCATTCTCGTCGAACTGGCCCAGGCTGATGATCTGCGTGTTCAGCCGGGGTATGTAGTACACCCCGGTGACGGCCCGGTGCTCGCCTGACTTGAAGACGAAGAGCACCGTCCCCTGCCCGCAGATGTCGACTCGCGAGCCGTCGCCGAACTTGACTGTTCCAGTTACGCTCGAGTCCAGCTCTGCGAACACGGCGCGGTCACCAGTCATGTGATTGGTGGCGCCCGAGTCGAGGTACCAGACGCCCTTCTTGGCGTCCCCCTCTTGCACCAGGTTGACCTGCGCCTTCTCCTCTAGCATGAGAAGGATCGGCTACTTGCGAGTCAGGTCGGCCAGCTGAAAGATCGATATGTCGACTAGAGGGGGGTGATTAGGCGACTACCAAATTTTAATTCTTTTTCGACTAATTAGGGCTTGAGCAAAGTATAACAAGGTTGACTAGATGTGCACTAGGTGATAGCAACCTATGTGATACAAGCAAGGTAAATAACGTAGCGGAAGCAACAAGTAAAGGATAGAAATAACCGCAAAGTGGAGACACGGAGATGTTTCCCGTAGTTCCTTCCCAAGGGAAGTACGTCTACGTTGGAGGAGTGTGGAGCCACCTAGGCGCTCCAATAGCATGGATGTGCTCACTCTATTCTCCGTGAGCTTTACCCGTGGGGGTTTGGCTCATCCACTATGAGGTCACCTTGATGGCGTTGACCAAGCCGGTACACAAAGGTTGGGGAACTCCACAATGAGTTGGAGCCTCCCAACAATGCCTCGGACTTCCTCCGAGACTCACAAAGGCACCTAGGGTTACAAGCAACCCAAGATGCAAGTTCCACACGGAGAGTGTGGGGGGATTTGAAATTCCTTCGGTGAAGATGTAGACCTAGACCTCCTCCTTCACTCCACAAAGTATCAAGACGTTTGGGTGGTTGGAGTGGGAGATCTAGTAGGTTGAAGCTTCAATAAATGGAGGAGAGAGAGAGTGCTCGAAGCTTAGTCTTCAAGGAAGAAGAAGACCACTTTATATAGCCTCCTCCAAAAGTGGCCGTTGCACAGCCAAGATTCCCACAGCGGTACTACCGATGGGGGCAGCGGTACTACCGCTGCCTTCCTTCGTCTTCAGTTCAAACGACTATCTTCGCTGGGACGCGCGCCTGTCTTCAAGGCGGTACTACCGCTGGAGGCAGCGGTACCACCGCTGCCCAGCGGTACTGCCGCTGCGGTACCGCTGCAGCTACCGCTCGACGAAACAGAAGGTGGAAAACGGCGGTACCTCGGGCGGTACCGCAGCGGTAGCTGGGTCCTTGGCAGCTCACTTCTGACGATCGAAACGCACACAGCGGTACCACCGCTGGACCAGGCGGTACCACCGCTGTCCAGCGGTACCACCGGTGCAGTACCGCTGGAGCTACCGCTGGATGAAACAGAACCCGAAAAACGGCGGTACCTCCAGCGGTAGCTAGCTGAGCAGCGAGGAAGAACTGCGCAGCGGTACTACCGCCGCGCCTGGCGGTACTACCGCTGCCTGGAGCAGAAAACTGCTAAGACCAATTTGCAAGCTCTATTCGATGACGCTTATAACAATAATTCCTGGAAGCTCAAAATACATCATTAGATACATAATTGTGTTATCACTAACACCAAAACATCATCTAGGGAAGATGCACCTTCAATCTCCCCCTTTTGGCGTTAGATGACAACACAATTATCGCAAGGCAAAAGATTTGTAAAAGATAGACGGAGCTCCCCCTAGACATGTGCATTATTCATGAAATGCTTTTGAATGCACAAACGCACACGACCTAGGATCAATGCTCCCCTAGCTTTTGCAAACTTTGCAAATAATATAATATAAAGAGCTTGCAATAAAAAGGTAAGGCAAGAACATAGACATAACAAAGGCTAAGCAATTAAGGTTCACATGTCTTACACCACATGGAGAGATCCACAACTGAAAATAAAAGGTGTTCACAAGCATATGGAAACAATACGATGAAAGAACAAGCTTGTGACACATAACCCTTGCGAAACCCCGTACGAGCTACTAGATATCTCTCCCCCTTTGGCATCGAGACACCAAAAAGGGAAAGACCGATGCTAACGCCCCATGGGTCACTCTAAACCGAACGGAGGCTGCTGGGAGGTGACTTCATCTTCTTCATAATCTGCCCACGTGATCACCTTCCCGGCACTGTCCTGAGCTTGCCACTCCTCCCATGGAGTGATGTTCTTCTCCGAACCGGACTGCACTTGCTCTCCTTGAGCACGACGGTGAGCAATATCAGCTTGGTGAGCCTTCATCGTTCCCTCATAGACATCATATTGGTGCCTCTCAACTTTCTTGGTCAACTTGAAGATCTTCTTCATAGAACTAGCCATCCAAAAGAAAGGCCCTTCCTTCTTAGTGTGAGAGGGACCGGCTTCATCCACAACTTCTTTGCTCTTCTTCTTCGGATGGAGCTTGACAAGGAGCCGCTTACTCTTGTGGGGAATCCAATCCTCCGCATCCCCAAGCTCCGCAACATCGTTCTCCTCAACCCACTTCCAAATGATGATACGCATGATGAGTGGAGCAAAAGCGATGTTCTTCTTCTTGATAATGACTTCCCAAAGTTCATGCCAAATGAAATCCATGACATCCAACTTCTTTCCCTTGCCTTGCATCTCCCTTGTGAGGAGCATTAGATTCTTGAGATACCCATGAATTTCATCAATGTTGCCCACCTTTGGGTTGATGGTCTTGCGATAAATCTGGTGCATGATGTCCCAAGTGGGAAAGAGTCCCTTTGACTTGCCAACCTTCCACTTCTCAGCGCTCTCTGGGTCATATAAAGGCAATAGCTTCTCAACTTCTACAGCCTGCACCCCTGTATGATGTACACGGAAGTGAGTATCATCAAAGTCCTCGTAGAGGATGGGACCAAACTCCTCATAACCAAGCATCTGAGCAACTGCGGACCACTTCTCTTCAAACTTCTTCTCCTTTGTCATCCATGTTATGGTGCGCTCCGTCTCATTTCCAAAGTGAACGGTGGCTAGAAACTGAGCCACAAGCTTTTCATCAAAATCTTGTTCCAACTCCATCATGGGTAGAAGCCCAAACTCTTCGCAAATATCAAGAGCTTCTCCAAAGTAATCAATCTTGTCCCTCATGTGATCCATATTGATGAAGTGTTGCTCCACATAGTTTTCCACCGGCTGTCGTGGTGGTGTCACGGCAGATGCCATGGGTATGGCTTAAGTGTGGGCTCGCTTGGGCGTTGGGGGAACCGGGGAGGGTTTGCGCGCTTATGAAGCACGCATGAAGATCAAACAAGAACCTCGCAGGAAACAACAAGAACAAAGCAAACCAAGAACAGCCAAGAACACCACGATGTACCCTGCTTCGGGGCCCTCTTGTGGAGGTAACACCCCTACTGCAGCTCTAGCCTACTCTCTTATATCTCAAGTGTTTACAAGTACAAAGCGCTCCTCGAGCTGTATGATGAACAATGGAGAGAGCTCCAAGTAGAAGATGAAGCTTGGGGGGAAATGATGCTCACAATCGTCGATCCCTTTCACCGGGGAAGGTGGTGGCGCATATATACAGTAACCGAATTACCCTTTTGCCCCTGGCCGCAGAAGACAATGGCATGGACAAGGAGAACAGGACAAACACTGGCCACTGTCACTCAGTCCAGCTCACCCTCTGTCCACCACAGGCTTATCTTTCCTCTTTGAGCTTAAGGCAGTGTAGACCACAGTAGCCTAGCCACTGCCCCTTTCCCGAATTGGCCGAGTCAGCGCCTAGGGGCTTGTGACCCGGAAAACCTGTGGCTGTACCTTGCTGTCTTCTGAGCCTCGGTCAGTAACATTACAGTGCCCGTGACTTTTACTGACATTACTTGGCCCCTGTGCAACATCCGAGTCGACCTACCCGGGTCCTTCCTGACGGATCCGGATAATTTAGCCGGCTCTTCTCCCTTGGATCCGGTTAAGCCTCACCGGATCCCCTTTGGTCCTTCCTTTTACTCTGGCTTGAAGAAGGACTGACCGAATCCCCTTGAGATCCGGCCCAAGTGACCCGGCTAATCTTGATCCGGTTAGACCTTAACTCTTCATAACACACCATCTTTGCCCTACCCGGGGGCAGCCCCCCGACAGTAGTCCCCGAAGCTGGTATGGTCCTACAGCCTCGGCTGAAGGGCCGTTCCAGATTCAAAACCAACATCATTAACCGGATCACTTCTAGTTGTCACCGAATTTTCCGGGACATTTGGCAGGAAAAGCCTGTGCAAAGCCGTATAACCCGGGTTGTCAGCTCGTTATCCGGATCCACCGGGTACTTGAGTGTATTTGACCAGAAGACCACGTCTCCTCGTTTTCTCCGTTGACCGGCACATAGGATCCGTTCCACCGCTTCCAATTCTGCGGCGTGACCACGTGTGCTTGAAATACACGGCCACAGCAGCTGCCACAGAGTTCCGCGACGCAAGGGATCTAACCGTGCTCCGGTAACCGCGCGGTAGTGGGGGGCAGTTACCGCTGGAGGCTATAAAGAGGGCGCGGTGGTTTTTCCCCGTCTTCTTCCTCTCGACTCCCACTGACCCGCTCCATCGACGCCGCCGCGACCTCGCCATTCAAGGTTGCCGCGCCAGGGACGCACAGCGTACCAGAGCAAGATCACCGGAGCCGCGCCTCGCGCCCATCTCCGCCGTTTCTCCGTCGAATCTCTCCTTCGAGGAACTAGCACTGTAAGTTCTTCCTCCTCTCGCCATAGCCACCGTGACGAGTTCATACTTTTTGAAATACACACGCCTGTTCTTGCTAGATTGATGCGTATCTAAGCCCATGTCCCTGCCGTAGCATACTCTGCAAACTTTCTGTCCAAGTTTTGTATCAGACTAGCCTAGATAGACTTGTCTCCGTAGGAGCAGTTCAACCATGTTTTTGCCTGTGATTTTCTTTCTTTTTTACTACTGCTGTAGATCTTCCCAACCCTAGAAACTCGCGGAAAGATGTTTGCGATCTCCAACCGCATCACCTTCTCCACCGGACCCGGTTAACCCTACCCGGGATAGGATTAGCCGAGTCACCTTAGATCCGATTCGGCTTTAATGTTATCCGATTCTCCTTTGGTTCCATGGATTCCGAATTTCCTGACCCGGTTATCCGTCTTTTTGCTGCAGGACTGATTCGGTTATGGCCAAACTTCCCCCTGGCAGATGGGAAGGATCTGATGTTACCCGGAATGATTTGGAATGGCTACGAGCCACCCGGCGTATAACGCCGCAAGTTATATGCCGCAGACCCGGAAAAGAACTCGCGCCGGCCCCCGAACCCGGTGAGCGCGTGGTATTCATAGCGCATTTCGAGCGCGGGTTCGGATTGCCTGCTAGTGACTTCTTTCGGGCCTTTCTGGACTTTTTCGGACTACAACTTCACCATCTCCCGGCGAACGCCTTCGTCTCTTTATCAGCTTTCACTTCCTTCTGCGAAGGCTATCTCGGCCTCTGGCCGAGTGTGGATATATGGGCCAAATACTTCCACCTCCGCAAGCATACCATTCCAGGTACCAAGCCGAAACAACTGACTGCTTGCGGTTCGGTTAGCATCACGCCAAGGCAGGGATCCACCTTTCCCCGTGTCACTGGCCTAGACACGGTCAAGAAGTGGCAAAGGACCTTCCTTTATGTGAAGAGTGCTGAGGGCCATGATGCCCTCAATCTGCCCGAGTTCAGGATGGAGCCGCCCACAGCCGAACTGAACTTCGGTTACAATCCGGCTGAAACAATTGCTGAACTTCAGACAGTGCATACCACTCTGGAGGATTTTTTGAAGAAGGGTATGGTCTCTGACGACCTCCTCCGGACCTTCATCTCTCGCCGAGTCAGCCCTCTTCAAAGGCGTGACCACAAGATATGCCACACGCGTGGCGCACTAGATCCTACCCGGATCAGCAAACACGAGCTTGACAAAGCTTCCGTCTTCAGACGGGTAAACGCCATTGCTGCCAATGAGATGTCGGATAAATGGCGGTGGGGTGTAAAGCCATTCTACCGGGAAAAACTTCCTCCACAGGTTAGCTCACCACTTTCCGAATCCACTCTTACTTCATCCGAATAATCCTGGCCTGATCCGGATTCGCATTGTCTTTTTTGTAGCTGTTTGATCGTCAACTTATTGAAGACGGAGATCTTTCCACCAAGGCATGGACACCGGATCTCAGCCCGCCGCGCGAGGGCGAAGAGGATCCGGATACGGATGACTACTTGCCAATTCCCCGTGCCAAGCCAGTCCGCAAGGGTAAGCAATCAGACATTCACCACCTTTCCGACGAGGAAGATGAAGATTGCTGCATCTTAGAACCCATCGACGCTATTCCGATTTCATGGAAACCACCTCCTTGTGTTCCAGCCAAACAAGATACTGGAGAGGCCTCTCGGAAACGCGCTGAGGCGCCCGAAACAGATGCCCCACAGACAAAAAGAAGGAAGAAGTCCGGCGACAAGCCAAATCGCGTCAAACCGATGCCCACCACCAAGGGGTAACATTGAGCGAACTTTATTTGCTTTCTTCCTCTATTAACCGAGTCATATCTATCCGAGTTAACCGTTTGCTTTACTTTATGCAGTGATGTCCTCATCACCGCGCAGACTCATTCATCCATCTCTTCTCCTATCCCTCCACTGGATACGGCCATGGAAACCCAATTTCCTGACCGAACTGCCACCTCACCAACGCGTGTCACCACTACCAATATTCCCCAGCCGACTCCCATTTCAGAGCCGGTTATCGACTTGGAGTGTGAGGAAACCTCGGCTCCAATCCGAGATTCAAGTTGGCCACGCCCTCTCAAGGAGCTGGAGAAGGAAAAGGCCAAGACATCGGCTACGTCCTCGCCTAAGCCTGATTCCCGCCCTGCTCCTGCAGCTCAAACTGCACTGAACCAAGAGCAGCAGAAGAAGAAGAAGCAGAAGCAGCAACAGCAACAGCAAGTTTCCGAGAAGCAGCACAAGGAGCCACATCCGAAGCAGACTTCTGGTGCGTCACCGCAACCCAAGCCGACTCAGGGTGCCTCTGGCACAACTCCGACTACCTCGGATAAGCAGGTGGTTGCTAGCAAGAAGGTTTCTGCCGCCCCATCAGCGATTCGATTCGGCCAGTCCGCGTCGAATCCGCGCCCTCCGAGCAGCGATAAGCTCGAGTCCGCCAAGCAATTCATTGAAGCTTGGAATGATGCTGACTTTGCCACAGGCTTCTCTACTTCAGCGCCACACCCGGCTGGGCCTAGTCGGATGTTCCAATCCTTACACTCTGTACAGACCTCGGTCACTGAAGCTAACCGGGTGTTCGAGGTAAATTTATCCGAACCTTGCTTTTATTTCAACATAATCAAACAGTACTATACCCAGTCCCCGAGATTCGGGTCGAACGACTGATACTCCTCCGAGTAAGAAAGTCATTCGGCTTGAATCTCTAAAAAAAATTATGATGAATGTTGCCTTAACCGAGGACACCGTGGGACTTCCAGTCCCCGAGTCTCCTTTTCAACTGATTCGGTTAATCTCGGGCCAGTCCCCGAGATTCTTCTGACGCCGTTTGCCTGTTTTCTTTCAGGAAACCATGACCGCTCGCGGCAAGCTCTTTAAGCAGCTCGCCCATCAGCACCAGAAGCTCCAAACTTCCTTCGATGGGCTCTGTCTTGAAATGGACAAGAAAGAAGAAGAGCACAAACGCGCCTTATCCGAGGAAAAATCAGAAGTGACTCGGCTCCAGCGAGAGCTTGACCGAGTTGAAAAAGTGAAGAACAAGGTTAAAGGAGAGCGGGATACGCTGAAGCGTGAAAAAGATACTATCCAGAAGGAGCGGGATACTTTCAAAGCCGGACTTGAGAAGCGGGCCAAACTGGACCAGCAAATTCAAACGACCATAGCCGAATCTGAAGCCGAAGTCAAAGCGGCTAAAGAAGAACTGAGTGCTCACAAAGCGGCCAGTGCGAAATGGCTTGCTGCACTTGCTAGCCTTAATGATGACATGGATCGTAAGTTCACCGAATCCCTTTTTTCTTTCTGCCCTTAACCGATACATATGCTTGTGTTCCTTCTTGCTGAACTCAGTATTAGCTTATTTGTTTGTAGGAGAGTTTACCAGCATCCGGCTTCAAGCCGCCAGGGCTGTGAGAGACGCCCGAGCTGAGAGAGCTAAATTAACCGAGGCTCCACTACCAGAGACATGGGACATCGAAGATCATATCACAGCACTCAAGGCTCGGATTGCTCCTTTGAAGGATTCCCATATTGGTCTGCTCAATGCAAGTCTCAAGGCTCACCGGATCTTATTTCCTGAAGCGCGGCAAGTTGTGCCTGTGGAGGAGCTGATCAGAGACCTGGACCAAGCCATGACCCGGCTACAGAAGTGGAGGTCTTCGTCCGCCCGCGCTGGTGCTGATGCAGCTTTGTTATTCATCATGTCTTGGTATGAGCTGATTGATCTTGCCAAAGTGCGCTCCTTTCGCGAGGGTTCTTCATGGGCTTCAGATCCCAACCGGATCAAGATCCGTGAAGAAGCCGCCAACTTTATGGCCGAATTTGCACGCACCAAGCATCTTGATCTGGAGGCTCCAGTCTACTCGGATGGAGAAGACACTGAAGAAGAGGAATCGGATGATGCCTCCGCTGAAGAATACGCCGATTCTGAGGGCGGGTCTGATGAAGAAGAAGAATCCAGCAAGGTACCAGCCTCCGACTCGGCCAAGCTCACCGAACAAACTCCAACCGAGTCTCCTGTGATTCCAGCCACTAACTTGACTGTGATCACTAAACAGGCTTCACCTGATCCGGATATTCCCGAATCCGCCCATCCTTCAAGCTCTCCAGTCAAGATTACTTCCGAAGTGCCACCATCTTCTGAGTCTGCTCCAGCAACAGAACCTCCCGTAACCGCGTCCACTTCAACCGAAGCACCCGTAGCTGAAGCCCGTGCCCCCGAAGCTCCGCTAACCGAAGCTCCTACCACAGGAGTTCCTGCAACCGAAACTCCTATGACCGAGTCCGCCGCGACCGAGTCCGCTGCACCCTGAAGTACTTAACAAAAACATTAAATCCCCGGTATGCCGGGAGCAGATGTAATAGACTATTTTAAGTTCTTTCGAGACTATGCTTATCATGCTTAACGCGATCCGGACAAGGTTTATGTTGGATCATCTTAAACCGAGTCCCCGAGTTTGTTTTCTTGTTTACTACTTTTGCCAAATCTTTGCTCTTGTCTACCTCTTTGGGTGTTTTGACAGTCGAGTCACAAGATAGGAATCATAGCATACAATACTTGAAACGCACGAGTTGTGGTTTAGAATCATTCAACATAAACGAAAAAAGAAATAACAGGGGTTAGTAAACGACATGTGCCGAATCGGTTTTGGACCGAGTCCCCGTGTCCATTTTCATGTTTCCCATATTCCTCATCTCTGCTCTTGACTACCATTTTGGTGTTTGTCAGTCGAGTCACGAGATCAACAACACAACATACATTACTTGAAGCTTAGAACAAGGTTCAAAGCGATTCGGCACACGAACGGCAAAAAACAAAACAGTAATAAACAACACATGCATAAGGACGAAGCAGTCCCCGAGTCCAGACTCGGATTACCGCGATTTCATTCATGATAAATTGAAATACATACATTGCGCCCTTTAAGAGTAGAAGGGTCGAAGCAGAGCTACATTCCAAGGTCGCTTGGTTTCCTGTCCGGGTCTGTCCAAGCCATCCTCCCTTGATTCCTGTGCATCTACAAGGTAGTACGAATCATTGTGCATAGCCTTGCTCACAATGAATGGTCCCTCCCATGGAGGTGACAATTTGTGTCGGCCTTTGCTGCGCTGCACCAGCCTCAGCACTAGATCACCCTCATGAAACACTCGAGGACTGATCTTTCGGCTATGATAACGCCTGAGATTTTGCTGGTATATTGCTGTCCGAGACAGGGCCAATTCTCTTGCTTCCTCTAGCAGATCCACTGCATCTTCCCGGGCCTCCTTTGCCTCGGTTTCAGTGTACATTGCCACCCTTGGTGCATCATATTCTATGTCAGTGGGTAGGACAGCTTCTGCCCCATAAACCAGAAAGAATGGCGTATAGCCTGTTGACCGATTCGGTGTAGTCCTTAGACCCCATAGAACTGATGGGATTTCATCTATCCAGCACCCCGGAGTTTTCAACAATGGTTCAATGAGACGAGCCTTGATGCCGGCTAACACTAGAGCATTTGATCTTTCCACTTGTCCATTGGACTCTGGATGTGCCACTGAGGCTATGTCTAACCGGATCCCCTTATTCATGCAGAATCGGGCAAACTCTCCGACAGCAAAGTTTGTGCCGTTATCCGAGATGATGCTATGAGGGTATCCGTATCTCAAAATGATTTCTTTCAAGAAGATTACAGCCGAACGGCCATCCACTTTCCGTATTGGTTTCACCTCTATCCACTTGGTGAACTTATCCACCATCACCAGCATATGTGTCATGTTGCCCCTAGCCGGCTTGAAATCTCCCACCATATCCAAACACCACACCGCAAATGGCCAAGTAATAGGAATTGTCTTCAGTGCCGATGCGGGTAAGTGTGTTTGCTTAGCAAATCTCTGGCATCCTTCGCACCTGCGGACTATGTCCTCCGCATCTGCATGAGCAGTGGGCCAATAAAATCCATGCCGGAACACTTTAGCCACCAGGGCTCTTGTACTGCAATGATGTCCACATTCACCTTGGTGTATCTCTAGGAGCATCTCCTTGCCCTCTGCTGGCTCCACGCAGCGCTGCAACACCTCGGTTACACTTCTTTTGTATAACTCCTTGTTGATGATGGTATAAGCCTTGGATCTCCTCTGGACACGCCTAGCCTTGGTCTCATCGCTTGGCAAGCTTCCTTCCTCGATGAACTTCATGATCTCTTCAGCCCACTCTGGTACTGGATGCAAAGGGAACAAGTGCTCATTTTCTTCCACAGGTTTGGCCGCCATTATTTCTTCTATCAGCTTCTGCCCATTCCCCACAATCCGGTTATCCTCATCTTCATCTCTGCTCCTCTTTCCCAAGACTCGGTTAGCAGTTTCCGAATCTGTGTGAGCAGTCCCCGAGTCCGGGCATGCCGTCCCCGGGTCTTCCTCGATATACTCCACATCAACATTCATAGGAATAGCTTCGGATTCTTGCTTGGGAATAAAAATCGACTCGGAATCAGGCGAAGGTTTGATTGAAGGGACCCTTAGATGATTCAAGGATATTCCGGGTGGGATTGCCTCCCTAGACGACCCGAGTTTTGACAGAACATCTGCAGCTTGGTTTTCCAGCCGAGGTATATGCTTGTACTCACAGCCTTCAAAAAATCCCGAAATTTTCTGAACATGAAACCGATACAGTGCCATATTGGCGTCAAGAGCATCCCAATTTCCAGAAGATTGCTGCACGACCAAATCCGAATCACCGAAACACTCAATCCGGCGAACGCCGATGTCCCGAGCCACATTAAGCCCATGGATCAGTGCCTCATACTCGGCTACATTGTTTGACGCTGAGAAATGAATCTGCAATACATATCGCAATTGATCCTGTTTTGGTGATGTGAGCACCACCCCAGCACCTAGCCCGATTTTGCATTTGGAACCGTCAAAGTGCAACCTCCAGTAATTGTAATCCGGTTTAGGTGGTTCATATTGCATCTCAGCCCAGTCACAAAGGAAATCCGGCAAAGCCTGAGACTTGATAGCATCTCTTCTCTCATAATGCGGTGTGTAAGGAGACACTTCTATCGCCCATTTGGCAACTCGGCCAGTTGCATCTTTGCACCCAATGATCTCCGCAATTGGAGCTTCACATACCACTGTAATCGGATGCTCTTGAAAGTAGTGTTTCAACTTCTTGACCGCCAGGTACACACCATATGTCATCTTTTGGTAGTGAGGATAATTTTGCTTCGAAGTTGAGATCACCTCACTCAAATAGTACACCGGCCTCTGCACAGATTTACCATCCTCTTCTCGCTCTACCACCATGACCACACTTACGACCCGGTTAGTGGCCGCAATGTAAAGTAGCATTGGCTCATTCGGCAAAGGTGATGCCAAAACTGGAGCAGTGGACAACATCTTTTTTAATTCGTTGAAAGCCGAATCTGCTTGCGGGGTCCACGTGAACCCGGTGCTCTTTTTCATTAACTGATACAAGGGCAAGGCTTTTTCTCCTAGCCGACTCACAAACCGACTCAACGAGGCTAAACACCCGGTGAATTTTTGTACATCTTTTAGACATTTAGGCAATTTCATTCTTTCTATGGCTCGGATCTTAGCCGGATTCACCTCAATACCTCGGCTCGATACAAGGAAACCAAGCAACTTTCCAGCTGGGACACCAAAGGTGCACTTGTCCGGATTCAATTTTAACCGATATTTTCTCAAGTTCACAAATGTTTCCTCGAGATCCTCGAGGAGAGTACGTTTTTCTTTTGTTTTGATGACAATGTCATCCACATACACCTGCACATTTTTACCCATTTGAGAATGCAAGCACTTTTGCATACATCTCTGATAAGTTGCACCAGCATTTCTCAAACCGAAACACATGACACGATAGCAATACGCCCCATACGGGGTAATAAAAGCAGTCTTTATTTGATCTTTAGGGTTCAGTGGTATCTGGTGAAAACCAGAGTACGCATCAATAAAAGACAACAACTCACACCCAGCAGTAGAATCGATCACTTGATCAATCCGAGGCAAAGGAAATGGATCCTTTGGACACGCCTTGTTTAGGTTGGTGAAATCGATGCACATGCGCCACACCTTGACCACAGCTGGTTCGTCCTTCTTCTTCTCTACTAGAACTGGATTAGATATCCAGTCCGGATGCAACACCTCCATAATGAATCCGGCTGCCAGCAGCTTAGCCAGCTCATCGAGCACCACCTTTCTTCGATCATCTGAAAGCCGCCGAGTCGGTTGCCTAACCGGTTTCACATCCGGCCTGACAAACAAAGAATGCTCTGCCAACTCCCTCGGAACACCAGGCAGGTCCTTAGCTGACCATGCAAAGATATCCCGATTCTCACGGAGGAAGTGACAGAGCGCGCTTTCCTATTTCTCACCCAGCCCGGCACCAATGATGGCCATGCGCTCCGGGTTCTCCGGGTCAATGGGGATCTTCTTCGTCTCCTTGGGCACCTCAAATGTTGCACCCGCATCCGGATTAGTCATGGCCAGCACGCCGAGCTGAGCTGACTTCGCCATTGCCACCACCTCGTGCATCTTGCTCTTTTCAGCTTGTATCACCAGTGATTCAGCTAAGTTAGAACCAACTGTAGCACACTGTATGGCCTTCTTGTAGTCTCCCGCAACGGTGATAACACCATTCGGGCCAGGCATTTTCATCTTGAGGTAGGCCACATGAGTAGATATCATGAACTTGGCTAATGCTGGCCTGCCAAGCAGAGCATGGTATGGGCTTTCCAAATCCACCACCTCGAACTCGAGACTCTCAAGTCTGTGATTGTCCCTGGTACCGAACAACACATCTACCCAGATCTTACCCATGGGGGAACAAGATACCCCGGGTACTATGCCATGGAAAGTACAGCTGCTCTGTTGCAACTGATTCGGCGAAATACCCAACTTGACCATTGTGTCCCGATACATGATGTTTATGGCACTGCCATTGTCGACCAAGACTCGGCTAAATTTCACGTTCAGCTTGGGTCCAACCAAAGTTGGATCCACCACCAGTGCATAGTTCCCTGGGCTTGGCATGATCCTTGGGTTATCCGCCCTGCTCCAAGTGATCTCCTGCTCAGACCAGTTCAAGTACTTTGGAACTGCTGGCATCACGGCATTCACCTCCTTTGCTCGTCTCAACTGACTTTTCTTGTCAGTTGGCTCGGTCACGAAAACCACATAACTCTGATGTGCTTCCTTGTAATCATTCCCAGGGTATCCACCTTGCCTACTTGGGCCATCACCATTGTCACTGCCTCCCATGTTCACCAGGTTAACCGGCTTCGTTGCTGCTGGCCTTGGAGTTCCAGCGTTGACCGGGGTCGCATTGGCTCCGGTTAGCGGCATGTTTGGCCTGAAATTCGGTCTAGGAGCGCCTCTCTGAGGTGGTCCTCTTTGACCTTCCGCCTGAATGCGGTGATGCCAACTACAGTTCCGGGTCGAATGATTAGCCGGTTTGCGCGGATCAGTGGTGTGATAACAGCAAGGCCCATCCAATCTGGACTCAAAAGTCAGAGGTGGACTTGGTCCCTCCCACACTTTCTTCGGCCAGGCACCTTGATTCGGCCTCCAAGCCGGACCATCAGTTTTCTGCCTCTGCGCATCTCCTCCACCGGGTTGATCCATGTTTACTGCAGCAACTTGATCCGAACCATACCTGTAATCCGGATCTCTTCTCTTGTAACCGAATTCATGTCGGTCACTGGGCCTTAATGGCCCAACTCGGTTATTAACCGGTTGCCTCCTGTTTGCTCCCACTGCATCCAATGCGGGCTGTGTTGGATCACCCAGCGCATACGTGTCTGCTATCCGGATCATATCTGCCAGGGTTTTCGGCATATCTCTTTGGAGTTTCTGCCAAAGTGGTGTACCATGCCTGCATCCCTGTGCAAACCATGAAATGGCCTGCTCCTCCACTACACCTTCGCAAGAATTGCGCATGTTGCTCCACCGAGTCAAATACTCTCGGTCTGTCTCCCTCTCTTCCTGCTTGCATGCAGCCAGGAGCTGAGGTCGGTTTGGCCTCTTGTAGGTGCTGGAGAAGTTGCTGTTAAACGCCTGTTCCAAATCCATCCAACAATTGATACTACCCGGTGGCAAGTTATTCAGCCAAATTCGGGCTGGACCTTCTAACATATGCGGGAGATACCGGACCGCCCATCGGCGATTGCCCCCCGCAATGTGCACTGATGATACATAGTCCGTCAGCCAATCCTGTGGCTTGGTGCTGCCATTATACGGCTTCGTGTTGCGGCCGAGCTGGAACAACGGCACACTTGGTTCATTCATTATCCGAGGTCCAAAGCATGGTGGACCCGGTGGGCCTTGCTCTTCCAACTTCTCGGACTGATAGATTCTGTCCAACCTGAGACGCTGATCATCCGGATCCAACATCCGAGGCCCCAGTCTCGACGCCAATGCATTGTCATACGTCTGGTATCCGGCTCGCGCCATAGCCGAATTGCCATCGTCGTAGCGGTAGCCCACCTGGCCACCACTTTGCTGCTGCACCTGCGCCATCACCTGCTGTCCGGGGTGGCGAGGTGGTTGACCTCGGCCAGCCGAATTTCCCCTTCCAGTACCCGGATTGCCTTGACCACCACTGTTTCTGTCTTGTCCACCTTTTCCTTGGGCTGCAAGCTGCTTGCTCGCATATACCGCATCATAAGTTTGCAGCTGCTTGCTCTTACCCGAGTTCACACTTTGAGCTCGGTCAATCACAACATGCGGAGAGGACGCTTGCCCCTTAGATTTCTGGCTAGCAGCCCTAACCGAGACAACTACCCGGGAACCACCAGCATCCGGATTAGCTTTCCGGTAGGCCTCATTCTGCCTGTTGCACACATCCACTAGCTCATTCACTCTCTCCGCCTGCTTGCGCCAAGCGTCCCCGGTCAGGTTACTTAACTCGGCTCGTGCTGCTGCTGCAGCCCTAAGATTCTTAGCCGGGGAGCTATAAACCGGCTTGCCTGTTCCGGACCTATGACTAGTGGCTTTACTTGAGCTTGAACCTGCAGCTCTAGCCAACTCGTCATTGAGGTCCTTGCCTCTGTTACGCAACTCGGCTTTCTTGCGCGAGCGGTGCACTACAGGAGTAAAGCCATCTGTGATACCATTGGCAGCATTGTATTCTCTCAGATCTCTATCAAACTCTTGCCTAGACTCTATCACTAACCGAGCCTCTTTTGCAACCTCAGGCGCTCTGCCTCTAGCTGAGCTACAGTAAGATCAACATTTGCTCCAGGAGCCACTGGCCGAGCTAGCTTTTCCAAGATACCCTCTAAGGAAGCATCCCTGCTTGACATGCCAAGGGGACCAACCGGATCGGGTTTCTCCTTAGGAAACTTAGCTGTCCGGGTCGGCTTGTCAGCCGGATCGACCGGCGTGGCCAGCTCCTCTGGCACGCTCGCGCTGGCACCTCCTTTGCCAGCAGCAGCGTTTGCGGCAGCCACCATGACCTCCACGCTGCTCCCAGGGCGAGCGCTACGCCCTCCGCGAGCTGCGCGGAAAGAAGGAGGATCCGCAGCCACGAGCACCTGCGCCGGGTACTCGCGAACTGGCTCGGTGGCGACGTAGGTGACGAAGCTGCCCAGCGTCATGAGGAAGCCATTCGCGGGGAAAGGCTTGTTGGAGAAGCACCCCGCGTTGTCGCTGATGAAGTTGAACTCGCCGAGCTTGCACACGAGCCCGGAGAGGACCCGCTCGCCGGCACCAGTGACGGAGCCCGTCCGGATGGAAACCCCAGCCAACGCCAATGCTTGCCCCACGGTGGGCGCCAACTGTCGTGGTGGTGTCACGGCAGATGCCATGGGTATGGCTTAAGTGTGGGCTCGCTTGGGCGTTGGGGGAACCGGGGAGGGTTTGCGCGCTTATGAAGCACGCATGAAGATCAAACAAGAACCTCGCAGGAAACAACAAGAACAAAGCAAACCAAGAACAGCCAAGAACACCACGATGTACCCTGCTTCGGGGCCCTCTTGTGGAGGTAACACCCCTACTGCAGCTCTAGCCTACTCTCTTATATCTCAAGTGTTTACAAGTACAAAGCGCTCCTC
Source organism: Poa pratensis (assembly GCA_947311845.1). Taxonomy (NCBI): domain Eukaryota; kingdom Viridiplantae; phylum Streptophyta; class Magnoliopsida; order Poales; family Poaceae; genus Poa; species Poa pratensis. The sequence goes on along the minus strand of CAMZMU010000107.1, from coordinate 30,017,523 downwards.
GAGCTGTATGATGAACAATGGAGAGAGCTCCAGTAGAAGATGAAGCTTGGGGGGAAATGATGCTCACAATGGTCGATCCCTTCACGGGGAAGGTGGTGGCGCATATATACAGTAACCGAATTACCCTTTTGCCCCTGGCCGCAGAGGACAATGGCATGGACAAGGAGAACAGGACAAACACTGGCCACTGTCACTCAGCCCAGCTCACCCTCTGTCCACCACAGGCTTATCTTTCCTCTTTGAGCTTAAGGCAGTGTAGACCACAGTAGCCTAGCCACTGCCCCTTTCCCGAATTGGCCGAGTCAGCGCCTAGGGGCTTGTGACCCGGAAAACCTGTGGCTGTACCTTGCTGTCTTCTGAGCCTCGGTCAGTAACATTACAGTGCCCGTGACTTTTACTGACATTACTTGGCCCCTGTGCAACATCCGAGTCGACCTACCCGGGTCCTTCCTGACGGATCCGGATAATTTAGCCGGCTCTTCTCCCTTGGATCCGGTTAAGCCTCACCGGATCCCCTTTGGTCCTTCCTTTTACTCTGGCTTGAAGAAGGACTGACCGAATCCCCTTGAGATCCGGCCCAAGTGACCCGGCTAATCTTGATCCGGTTAGACCTTAACTCTTCATAACACACCATCTTTGCCCTACCCGGGGGCAGCCCCCCGACACCGGCTTTTTCAACAAGATCTCATGGTAGCATTGTTCTTGGAACTTGTTGTGAAAGAAAGGATTGTTGCCCCAAATGGAGGCAACTTGATCCATCCTCTCAATCACATAGCAATTGATAGCCCACTTTACCGCAAACTCCTTGTCGAGATTTGACTAGCAGTCTTGGTCCTCTTGGGCAAGGTCTTCTCCGAAGGTGGAAACCTCCGGCGAGTCACGGGAACCCCATCAATCTCATCTTGAACCTCATCAACACCTCGGTCCTTTGTTTCTTGCGCCCGACAGACTTGATGCGACCACGAGACGCACTACCTGTGAATAGCATGGGAGGGACAAGCATATAGGTAAGAATGCAGAATTTCATTATTTTGGAGAAAAAGAGCACATGTCTACAAAATTGTATGAAATTAAAACTAGAGGGAGAGTGCCAAATCTAGTGTTGGAGATGTAACAAGAGGTAATAGTATGGCTTAAAATAAGCACTAGTATTACCTAGGGTTACTCCTCTAAATCTAGGAAGAGGAACTTTCAAACTAGCCACAAATTTCGCAACAAATTTATAGACAAGGTTCTAGATCCACAAATACACACATCTACCTACTCAATCTACCACGAATCCAAGAGGAACACCACTAATTTCATCTCTATCCATCAACTAGATGAGAGAGAGGGATAGGGCATACCGGAACTCATGACGGAGGATCGAGGAGGAGAGGTGCAGGAGGCGTCCCAAGCGTGGAGGACGAAGCTCCGGGCCTGGAGGGCTCCTTCCCGGCGGAGGAGTGGCCAACGGCGGCGGGATCTTGGAGAGGAAGGAGGCATGGGGAGGAAAAATGAGTGGGGGAAATAACCCCCACATTGAGTTGATCCCGTGCCTTATCCTGGCAAAATCCCGCGAGCAGTACTACCGCTCGATCCAGCGGTAGTACCGGTCCTGGTATTTACACGGGCACCGTGGCGATACCGCGCTGCACAGGGTGCAGCGGTAGTACCGCCAGGGTGACCGGTAGTACCGGCGCCTGGGGCAAAATCAGCTAGGGCTAAAAAATGAGCCCCGAAGCCGATTTGACCGCCGTTTCCGACCATCCAAACAACCAAGAGCATGAAAAAGGCATTTTTGAGAGAGAGATGGCTGTTTTTAAGAAAGGGTTGTGGCTTGGGATAGACAAGTAGCTGAGGAAGGAGAAGAAACTCAAGTTTGCAAAAACCAAACATGAAAGCCCAAGCTTGAGTTCTCTCCCCAAAAGGAAGTCTAAAACACCAAATAAGATCCAAATAAAACCAACTCCTCATAAGGAGGAGGGCGGTGGCCGAGGCCACCATGTATGAGCAATTATCAACCCAAAACCACGAAGATATATCTTGGGTTCAAGGCCAATACTCATCGTTAAGCACAATTTGTCACCGGAGTGACCAAATGAAGCACGAATTGTCTATGTGCGCATAATAGAAGTAGTGTTGACTCATGAGTTGAGCTACACTCCCCTATGTCCATGCATGCATCTAAACTAGTTACGATGTCTACTATGGGTACTTGTGCAAGGCGGTCAAGCAAAGTTGCTCGCATCAATAACATTTAGTTCATTCCTCAACTCTCGAAATCTTGGTTCATCAAGGGCCTTCGTGAATATATCCGCAAGTTGATCCTTGGTTCCTACAAAAGAAAGGTCAATGTTGCCCCTCTCCACATGCTCCCGGCTGAAATGATGACGAACTTCAATATGCTTCGTCTTGGCATGTTGCACGGGGTTGTGGGCGATCTTGATAGCACTCTCATTGTCGCAAAAGAGGGGCACCTTGGTGAAGTTAATACCATAATCCTTCATAGTTTGAACCATCCATAAGAGTTGAGCACAACAACTTGCGGCGGAGATGTACTCGGCTTCGGTGGTGGAGAGAGCAACACAATTTTGCTTCTTGGAAGACCAACACACCAAGGAGCGGCCAAGAAATTGACAACTCCCGGATGTAGACTTCATATCATTCTTCTCTCCGGCATAATCCGCATCCGAGTATCCCATAAGATGAAAGCTTGAACCCTTGGGATACCAAAGACCAAAGTTTGGGTATGAAGCAAATATCGAAAGATGCGCTTAACCGCCACCAAGTGTCTATCTTTGGGGGCCGCTTGATACCTTGCACACTTACCCACACTAAACATAATATCTGGTCTAGATGCACAAAGATAAAGCAAAGAACCAATCATCGAGTGATAGAGTTTTTGATCGACATCGTTACCCTCGGTGTCGGAGTGGAGGTCGACGGAGGTAGACATGGGTGTCTTGTAAGGTTTGAGCTCCATCATCTTGAACCTCTTGAGCATGTCTTGGGTATATTTGGCTTGATTGATGAAGGTACCTTCCCTATATTGCTTCACTTCAAATCCTAGGAAGTACTTCAACTCCCCCATCATGGACATCTCAAATTTGCTTGTCATTAGCTTTGCAAACTCATCATTGAAAGCATTGTTAGTAGAACCAAAATGATGTCATCTACATAGAGTTGACATATGAAAGATTGCCACCCACCTTCTTGGTAAAGAGGGTGGGGTCAATAACACCAACTTGGAATCCACGGTCTACAAAAACTCTCGAAGGTGCTCATACCACACACGTGGGGCTTGTTTAAGGCCATAGAGCGCCTTGTCGAGCTTGTAAACATGGTACGGATGATTGGGATCCTCAAACCCGGGAGGTTGCTTAACATATACCAACTCATTAATAGGACCATTAAGGAAAGCACTTTTAACATCCATTTGTTGCAATTTACAGTTATGATGAGATGCTATGCAAGCAAGATGCGAATAGATTCAAGACGAGCAACGGGGGCATAGGTTTCACCGAAGTCAACACCTTCGACTTGAGAGTAGCCTTGTGCCACCAATCTTGCCTTGTTTCGAATGACAATGTCGTTTGAATCTTGCTTGTTCTTGAAGACCCACTTGGTGCCGATGACGTTCTTGCACCCATTTGGCCTTGGCACCAACTTCCACACCTTGTTGCGCTTGAAATTATTGAGTTCTTCATGCATGGCATCAATCCAATCATGATCTTCAAGTGCCTCATACACCTTCTTGGGCTCGATGAAGGATACAAAAGCATGGTTGGTGCTAAAGCTCGCCAATTGTCTTCTTGTGACGACCTTGCTTTGGACACCTCCAAGACTTTGTCCAATGTGTTCTCTAAGCGTGTTAGGTTTGCTCTCTTCGCATATCTCTTCTCTTCTTGATCTCCTCCGAAGTTTCTTGAGAGATGACTTGATCACATCCTTCATCATCGGAGTCATGTGCATTGTTTTGATCTTGAGCTTGATGTTGATGTGGACCATCTTGATCTTTTTCTTGATCATTGTCGTGTGCACCGTCTTGAGCTTGGTCTTGAACATCAAGTTGTGGAGAGGAACCACTAGGTTGATCTTGTTCTTGACCTTGCTCACTTGTTTGAGGGCTCGGAGTTTTGTTCTTGGTTACGCGGAGGATCTTAAGTTGGTGATGATATGACATGAGGAGGAGCTCGAGGAGGATCTTGAACTTGAGGAGATCCTCTTCAATGGGACGAATGTCCCCATTTGCCATCCTTCTTAGAGCAAGCTCCATAGGTACATCACCTACAACATTAGAATCAACTTGCCCCACTTGGGAGCCATTATCCTCATCAAACTTCACGTCACTTGATTCTTCAACTTGACCGGTGGTCTTGTTGTAGACTCTATAGCCGTGAGAGTTGTGGGGAAACCAACAAATATACCCTCTATAGATCTAGTCTCGATTTAGATAGCCGGTTACCTTTCTTGCGAATGAAGCACTTGCATCCAAAGACACGAAAATAAGAAAGATTCGGTTTCTTCCCAAGAAGAATCTCATATGGGGTCTTGTTCAAAGCTTGCGGAGATATAACCGATTTGTTGCATGACAAGCGGTGGAGATGGCTTCGGCCCAAAAGTTAAACGGAGAAGCATACTCCGCAATCATGGTCTAGCCGCATCCATAAGAGTCCGGTTCTTCCTCTCCGCAACACCATTTGTTGAGGGGTGTATGGAGTGGAATATTGATGAGCAATGCCCTCTCACTAAGAAACCCCCCCACGGTGTAGTTCTTGAATTCGGACCCATTGTCACTTCGAATTGTCATGATCTTCTCTTGATATTGGCGTTGGGACATGTTGATGAAAGTCAATGACTCTTGTTGAGTCTCACTCTTTTTCTTGAAGAAATAGACCCATGTGTATCTTGAATAGTCATCAACAATCACCAAGCAATACTTCTTCCCACCAAGGACTATCATAAGATAATGGACCAAATAGGTCCAATGAATGTGCTCAAGAATCTTGTTGGTGGTAATCTTCGTCTTTGATGGATGGGCTTCTCCATGTTGCTTTTCCTAGAACGCATGATCTACACACACGATCTTTGGAAAACTTAATATCGGTTAGTCCAAGAATGTGATCCACTTTGAAGATCATGGAGTGTTCTCATATTGGTGTGGGCTAGTCGGCGATGCCAAAGCCAACCCACATCAACTTTAGCCATTAGACAGTCGCGGCCGACATGCTCTCTTTCGAGAAATCAAGCACATACATGCCGTACTCGACATGTCCAACAAGACTACTTTAAGAGATCCCTTCACGGTGATGATCACACTCTCGTCATCAAAGTAACACCCATAACCACTTTTAGTAAGTTGATAGACGGAGAGTAAGTTCTAGCCAAGGGACTCAACGACAAGTACATTCTTGATAGAGACCTCTCTAGCAACAACGACCTTGCCTCGTCCCAATACTTAAGCTCGCGGTTGTCACCAATTTTGACTCGTGAATATTGAGGTAGAGGAGGTTCATATCATCCCAGTCAATGCGTCCGGTCATGTGTTGGGTTGCGCCACTATCCACCGTCCATCGACCCGCCGGACGCCACACCCTACAAGGAATCAAGACTTCGATTTAGGTCC